>JACJUY010010077.1:10569-22689 GCA_014220935.1 Platorchestia sp. MABIK | reverse complement strand
TCATCAATATAGCGCCTATAGAAAACTGGTTTGAATGAAGTCGGACACTGATTTAACCATTTCTGTTCATTGTGGCACATGAAAATGTTGGCGAAAGTAGGGCCTAAAGGGAGACCCATACCCAACCCTTCAAACTTCAAACTCTAAAGTTCAAACTTAAACTCTTCAAAGCTCTAATCTTTAGTTATTGTGTGTTGCCATATTTTGGATATCAATCGGAAAAGTTGAGAAAAGACCTTTCAATGCTTTTGACTAAATTTTTCCTGGAAATTTCCTTCCGTGTTTTTTTAGCAAACAAGCGTACCATTGGATCATTTTTTTAGATTTAAAGACGTGCTTCCGACCGGCGGCATGCGATCTTCCCTCGTCTATAATTTCAGTTGTGCGCATCGCAGTATGTGGGTTCCACCCACCGAGCACTTAAAATCAGGGTTGCTGAACGTGCAGGTCGAAGTCATCGAACTGGTCGCTTGCTTACCTCTCCTACTCATTCTAGTATCAGACAACATTGTAGCAATGATTCCTGTGAACAGATTATTGACATTAGCAAATTTAAAATATTAGATACATGTACCGCCAACTTAGACCTACGTATGTTAGAGTCATTATTCATTCATAAACTCAAACCATCTCTCAACGAAAGGCAGAGTGCATACCCTCTGAAAATAGTTAACCGATAAATTGCTATTATTATACATTTTGTTTGTTTGTCTATTTGTTTTTCGTGCTTATATTCTGCGCTTCTGTAATTTTGGGTGTACTGACTTGTTTATCTTTTTAATTGCAGACTTTTGTTGAGAATGAGCCTAGGCTCGAAACGTTCAGAGTAAATGTTTTTAAAGTACTTCTTCTCTATTTCTTTCATTGACTACTGCAACTTTCAAAACACACGACAAAGTACACACAGTACCAAGTACATACAAAGTACACACGACTCTTCATACCTCAGAATTTATTTTTGAAAACCTTCCAGCATATACTGATGGCGATTTGTAATTTATCCGCTGCGACATACGCACCTATAATATTAAGCTGATCGTCCTACAGCGGATGTAGCTACATTTCATTGTCCGGCGCGAGTTTTTTCATTTTTACAGACGTTGCTAAATGCACGAAATATTTCGATTAAAAATGCAAATAATGAGCGTGACATTGTCATTAGTGACACACATAACAATGTAAAAGAACCTGACGATTTAAAACTAAAATCTAAAACAAGCAAATGTTTTCACCGCACGATAACTGTCCACAGATCAGTACATACCTCCATCCTTCACACAACATTGCTGAGATGCGCAAAGTTAATGTCAACATCTCAGCAAGTAGCATGAAAATGTTTCGGTTACGAGTAACGTCTGAAAATAAATCAACAAATAGATTCAAAAACAGCAAAAAACAACAAACCACAGGTCTAAAACAGTACAAATAGCTGGAGTTCATACTCAAACAATGATCAACATCCGTATTAAAGGATCCGTCTCGATGTTTAATGAATATTAAAGTTCAATTAATCAACACAGATTAATGAATATAGGCCATTCTATATCAAAGCTAAGCCTTTGAATTATTCAGAAGCGTTGACGCTTATGGTGAGGCAAGTCTCTTCGAAATCCTCCCAAGCTTTTCTGTCCACTCGTGCAGAAATTTTAGGGTTTGAATTCACTCACAACAAACACAAGGAATGATGAAACATAGAACCAGCCTAGCTTGCATAATAAAATTGCTCCTTACTTTCTCTGGATACTAGCGTGCCATCAAGCTGAATTAACAAACGAAAATATTTACCTTAAAAAAATGTTTTCTACATGGTCTTTCACACAAATCTGTACAATTACCATTTCTACGCTCAAATCCTACTAGCTCCAGGAAAATATACCATAATACTTTGAAATTTCGACAATTGTTTCTGAAGACAAGGACAAAATTAGCTGTAAGTTTAAGCCTCCCTAAACTCAACAAAAGCGTTCCAACGAAAGGAAGGCATCATTTAGTATGGAAATTATGGATTTGATTAGTTGTTAATTTTAGCCTCCCTACCCGCAGCAACAAATGCGATCCAAAGAGAGGAAGGAGGAAGGCACCATTTAGTATGGAGTGTAGGAAACGCGGAATCTACGCAGAAAGGGCATAGAAACAGTAAGTTGGGAAAGAAGATTATGAAACAAGATCAAAGTTGAAGAAGGAAGTAGTAGGTGCTGAAAAACAGGACAGCAGTGAACCGAAAAAAGGGTGGTCCGTAATAATCCAAAATCCTATTCTACTGCAACAAAAAGAAAGCCTACCTAACCTTTAGCTCGGGCCCTCACATAGTCCCCCTGGGAGCGCCAATTCCCATAGATACAATATTTGTATCCCCCTGAGGGGTATGGAAATAATGGAACATGGAATCTATGCACAACAGTAAGTTGAAAAAAAAGTTCACGAAACAAGACAAAAGTCAACGAAGAAAGTAATAGGTGCTGAAAACAGGACAGCAGTGAACCGAACAAAGATGGTGTTCTACATAACAAGAAGAAACATTTTGTTTTAACAAAATGAAGGCCTATACATTTTCCCCCTTAGAGTGTTAATTCCCATAGAGACAATACTTGAATCCCCCTGAGAGGCAGGCCAAAAAACAAAAGTTGCATTCTATTTGACCAGCCATGATGACGGCTTCTACACGAGACAGAATGCTGGACACGGCGCGATACCTTTTACCGTTTATAACGACTCCAGGCACTTTTAGTGTCCTACTTGTGTGCTGTGGAAATATTGTAGGACTTCGCACAAGCTTTTGCTTCGATTTACGACCAAAAATCATGTTCTAACGTGTTTGCGTCAGGCGGGTAGGAAAGCCATAAGTTTATCTTCCAGAATCGCACACCGGACTTCTTCAGCAAGTCAATGGGTTTCCTCGCCATGTAGGCGGGAGCCAGGAGTCCCATTAGAACATTCTTTACCTTCTTATTTGAAGCCTTGGCCTTCATTCGAGAAATTATTCCTGTTTGCAAGACGCTACAGTCGGATCCGGAATTGGCATTTCAGTTGTCAGTGAAGGTGAAGACGCACCTTCACACGCAGAGGGTCATGATACCAGCTGGTATCGTCGCGGCCATCTTGGCTCGAAGAGGCAATCCAGAGATCGTTACGCGTTTTACAAGCCCTATCAACTGTGAAAATTTTCTCATCAGAAAATAACTTTATGGTCGATCCGTTGGTCTTTGACCAGTTCAAAATTTTCTTGACCCCTCTTCATCTTATTAGTAAGGAGATGCTTCCTACCTAGTGCATTAAAGTTAGGCAAAGATCCTTGATCGCTCTGTGAATTATTGTGACGCTGCCGAGCCTTTTCCTAGACAATGTTGATTATGACACGGTTGGACTGACCTTAGCAATTTTTTTGAATACGACTAGAAAACGAGGATTGCGAATTTTTTATTTTTCTTGGCATAAAAGTGGCTCTACAATACTTTAGATTCACTAAATGGCATACAAACATCGTCAACTGCCTGCCCAGGATACTGGAGGGAATTTGCATAAAGGTAGAGCTTCGACGAGATCACAGAGAATAGAACGTTTCGACTGCTACGCGGTGTAATGTTTATGCACCTAACTCTAAATAAGAAATTCAGGCTTCAAAGATAACTAAGCGTACCTGATGCCCTTCTTTATTGCCAACTTTTAACTTTCCGAATGATCAGAATTAAGAAATACCTACGTCTCAAATTTACACGGATTTACCTGAAAAACTGTAAAAATTACTACTGTAAACCAGCAAAATCTATGAAAATGGCCACTGCTCTCTTGCATTTCAGTTGTTTTTTGCTACAATTTACGATTCGCAGTGTTCGAAAATGTATTTTACTGAACTCAAATGTTCGTGAGCTGTTAGGTGATATCAGTACCCACATCTATGAACATCTCCACGACTTAGACTCGAAATTGTACGTCAGAAACATGAACAAAAACATCTTTGGCGCGGTACTGCTGTTGTTTATAAAAAAAAGCGCTACAGCAAAGATAAAAAAGTTTACTGTACCATATAACTGAACACGCAGCATCAAACAGCAATATGAACCGGTAACAGAATTCTGTCACAAGTCTCGTAGAAAATCACGTAAATGTATACATGTGTAAATATATTAAGGTAGAAAGACAGCTTTCAAATCATTTAGTTAGCAACAGTTTCCTGACGAATTCATTGTTCATCCGTACGATAGAAAGCAACTATAAAATGAAATTAATAATGACCCATTTTGAGTTATAAAAAGGTATACTAGCCCCACACATAACGACGACACAACCTGCCTAACAAAATCCAAGACATAGTAGAAGGAAATCGAACATTGATACTCTAAGTGTATAGAAAAAAGGTTTCACGCCCCACGAGACAGCTGCCGTCACTCCGCCAGTGGCAGAAAGAGAGGAAGCGAAGCCTACTAGAGCTTGCGGGCAGCGACGCTGCGCCGCCCCATCATCGCCGTGAACACGAGCTCGGCGATCTTCTCGTAGCAAAGGAACATCAGAGCTGCCGTCAGCACCTGTCACGTCACAAACTTTAGTTATCTTTTGCAAAACTTACATACACGACACAGTCTGCTTCTTATCAAGTGACTTCAACTTGTCCCCATTTTGGCAATGAAACAAAAAATGATGAATTCTTTTCAGCGCACTCGAATCACCACGTCCAACGAAACTAGATATATTACAACTGAAGTTAGTCTGCTGAGCACTTTCAGCCACTTCAACGGAAGACTCGTCTTCCTTCCATTAAAATTTTCTATTATTAACGATCAACAGAAATTAAATATTAAGCAGAATGACATACTTTAAAAACAACAATGGCTGCTCAAAAAGCACACAGAATACTTTGATCTCACCTGAAGGTCATAAATGGATTTTTTAAATGGCACATATACCTAAATAAAATCCAACAAAGGCAATCGAAATGAATGGCCCACATAGACAACAGCAAGAATATTGGCTTAATTAGATTTTTGTTTTTGGAAATATTTATTTGGGGTATAAATGAAAAACAAGAGTAAACAAGTAAAGCAGTTTCAATTAACAATCGCTCGGTTTCCGCACTATCACAACCCCCTAATTTCAGGTCCTTTCAGAGGGCGACGATTCCTCGACAGGAGCAAGTTGTTTCACTATTCCCACTAAAATACTGAAAGCATCACTGTTTGCTAATCAGAGAAGGGCTTGAAACATTTTCTTATGAGCAGTCTTGAAAACCTTACAACCTGCAAGCGTTGAATCATGTACTTCTTACCTTAGCACATACACGAAATGTTAGAACAGAGTTCACGAATCTTTGTATGGTTTTTGCGTTATCCACAAACAAATAATAATGAATAAAAAAATTTCATTATATTCACAGCAAAGAATTATGTACTCGTAGAATGTTTGAAGAAACGAGAAGCTACGATCGACTGGAGCCGACGACAGTTAGAATTCCCTTAGAATGTGATATGCTATCTAGATCCTGACTACTGGTTCATTACATTTATATAAATTTATACCCTACAATGTACTTTTGCACCAACTAAAGCCGTTTCCATACGGCACGCGTTAGTACAAACTGTACTAAGCGGGGAATCTATGCACAGAGTGGGTTCCCATAAAAATACTTTGCACACAAAAACAGCAAATTATGAAGGCAGACAAAGAAAAGAAAAGAACAGATTACGCTCTTCACTATCTCTTCCTTATTTCGTTATCTGCCATCATACGTGAAGGTTTCCTTTCTATGTGCAAGGTATCCCTTACGGAAACACACCCTGTGCATAGATTCTTCGTTTCCAACAGTTCGTACAGAATGTCCCATGTGAAATGAAATAAAGCAAAGTGGGCGCAAAAGATAAAATTTCTGAAGGTCTACTTGTAACTGAGGTAACCTAACAGGATCCGTCCCGAGGGCTCCTGGCCCAATAACGAAGGATAAGCAAACTTAACGAAACTAACTCCGTTACCTGGTCTATGACCCCTAAGGTGACCAGTTTATGTAGTACGCCAATCAAATGCGTGCGTTTTTAAATCAATTCGTTATTTGAACGTGCGTTCATCAACGGTTAGGACATCCGTCGGTGTAGTTTAGAGCCTCCTGTACTTGTGATACCCCTCTCTCACCTCCAGCCCCTATATCTCGCATGCACTCTCAATGGCGGTCACTTTTTCTCATGAGTGTACTGTGTACAAACGTTACCACTACCTGGCGTCTAGAAGCGGCACTCGCACTTCCAGCGTCCGCACACATGCCAGTTACGGCCCACAACACCCGCTCCAGAAACCCTCACTCACGGTCTGCAGCAGCTTGGCCTTCACTCCCCTGAAGAGGCCCGCTGGTCCGTCCTGCCGTACGATGGCTAGCAGCAGCTGCAGCACGCTCCTCCGGTCGTGCCCGTGCTGCGCAAACATCATACCATCATAGAGCCACACTTTGATTATAAGATTAGATTGGGATTAGTTTAAGTCTCCCCAACCCAACAAATTTGTTCCAAAGAGAAGAAGGAGGCGCCATTCAAGATGAATTAAGAGAATGAGGAATCTATGTACAAAATGTGCTCCCACACAAGACCGGCTGTACATAAATACATTTAATTGAAAAATAAGTTCATGAAACCAGATATAAGAGGAAGTAAGAAATAGCAGGTGTTTGAAAAAAGGACAGCAGTGAACCAAAAAGAGATTGTCCATTAGAAAACAAAAACATAGTGTTTCAACAATAAGACCTATTCAACAATCAGCACGGGACCTCACACATACACTCTGGAGATCCTATTTCTTATAAATACAATCGTTGTTTACCCCCTGAGGGAAGCCACACAGAGAAGGCTACATTATCGTCAGTTCCAGAAAAAGACTCACGCTACACAACAGGCATGTTTTCAGAAGAATGACGTACCCACATAATCGATAGCTGGATACAAGAACACATTAGATCTTATAGTGAACTCGGTAATTAACGCCGCCTTTTCCACTACATGCAACAAAAACAGAAACGAAAAAACCTATCCTGTTTTAGTGCACCGTTGAACTCAAACCTAAAAAGAAAAGTGACACCGATTAGATTAGTCGTTAGTTTTGGCCTCCCTACCCGCAGCAACAAATGCGATCCAAAAAGAGGAAGGCACTATTTAGTATGGAGTTAAGGAAACGCGGAATCTACGCAGAAAGGGCATAGAAACACAAAGTTGTGAAAGAAGATTATGAAACAAGATCAAAGTTGAAGAAGAAAGTAGTAAGTGCCGAAAAACAGAACAGCAGTGAACCGAAAAAAAGGTGGTCCTTAACATAACAAAAGCATTTCATTTCGACAAAAATGAAGGCCTACCTAACTCTCAGCTCGGGCACTCGCATTATCCCCCTGGGAGCGCTAATTCCCATTAGATTCAATAGTTGCATCCCCTGAGGAGAAAAGTGACAGGGGATTCAGATGTCACAATTCTTTCGATATTACGGGATAATATGTCTGAACTGAAATAATTCAAAAAGATAGCGATACATTACAAAATAGCAATAGGATGATTCATTGCCAGAGGAGCTATGACCGCATTGATGTCCCTATTCTTAATCCCTTGTTTGCAGCATCTCATTAGCATTGCTGAGCATGAGCAAGCGGGGGCGAGCGAGCTGAGCATGAGCAAGCGGGGGCGAGCGAGCTGAGCATGAGCAAGCGGGGGCGAGCGAGCTGAGCATGAGCAAGCGGGGGCGAGCGAGCTGAGCATGAGCAAGCGGGGGCGAGCGAGCTGAGCATGAGCTAGCGGGGACGAGCGAGCTGAGCATGAGCTAGCGGGGACGAGCGAGCTGAGCATGAGCAAGCGGGGGCGAGCGAGCTGAGCATGAGCAAGCGGGGGCGAGCGAGCTGAGCATGAGCAAGCGGGGGCGAGTGAGCTGAGCATGAGCAAGCGGGTGCGAGCGAGCTGATGAGACAGCACGGAGAATATGCTTCATGATCGTCTCTGAATAACGCTGCACGAATGAATTAGACTAGAAATTATAAGTTTGTTTCCATCTCCTCAACCACGACAAAAGAGGAAGACTATAAGAGGAAGGAGGAAGAAAACATTCAGTATGGACTAGGAGAACGTGGAATCTATACACAAGGCGTGTCCCTACATCCTGCACGTTTGTTAAGGAGTTAGTTTAAGCCTCCCTACCTATAATAAAGGTATTCCAAAGAGAGAAATGATAGGGGTACCATTTAGTACAAAATTTACAGGACAGAGAATCAATCCCACACAAAACTTTTTGCGCACAGAACTATTTAGTGTAAGAAAAAAGTTGTGAAAAAATAAGATAAAGTCTAAAGAAAGTAGAGTTGCAGCACAAAATGATTGCAGTTGTAGTGAAAATATTTCGCTACGTGTTTTGTACCTTGAGGGTACCGCTGTTTGTAAATAGAGCTCCGTCCTGTGACTGCTTGGCTTGGGCCATTCTGAAGCCAAAGTTCGCGGTTGCACGACGGTAGCGAGTCAGTTGCGTTCGGACCTTCGTACAGTGCACTTGTCTACGAGCAAGCTAAATAAAGCTTCTTGCCTGATGCTTGTGAGTCCTAGTCTGTGCTTGGTGAATCCTACGCCCTCTTTTACTATTGTGTTTTAGTTGTCACTTGCTTTTGTGGGGTGTTGCAATCGGCGGGAGCGTTACGATCTCGTGTAGAGAGACGGCTCCCGCAAGACACGCCCTGATTCTGAATGTGTTCTTTTGTATTACTTTTCGTCTTTTAGATATACTTGTTATTTATCTGTTCGTGCCACAACTTAACCCTAGTATCCGGGCCTAGCTATTTAGCCGGAGTAGCTAACCCCTGCCTGGTCGGCATCCTGACAAGTCGGCTTCCTAGTGGTGAAACAATTAGCCGGCTGGTTTCGCTACACAGTGAACCGAAAAACGATGGTCAGTAACACAAGATTACTTTTTCTATCTGAACAAAAAGAAAGCCTAGCTTTCAGCTGGGGACCTCACATCTTTCTTCTGGGAGTGCTAATTCCCATCAAAAAAATAATTGCATCGCGCTCAGGAACAAAGATGACAGCAAAGAAATTAGTGTAAAAAATTGAGATGCAGCCAACATTGATTGCACACATCGAAAGTATCCTTTGGCCACAATCATCAATACTGATTGAGCAGCGAGTTGCGAAATACTTGAAGCACGCAAAATCTGCCCAGAAGTTAGTAGAAACAATTTTGACATTGTAGAAGCATTTTACAACGCAAAAATCGGGAAAAATAGAGAATACAGCGTACGGAACTGGTGAGAGATGACAAGGCACTAAGGGAAACATGAGATGCCAAGGCACAAGCCGAGACACGAGATGCCAAGGCACAAGCCAAGACATGAGATGCCAAGGCACAAGCCGAGACACAAGATGCCAAGGCACAAGCCGAGACACAAGATGCCAAGGCACAAGCCGAGACACAAGATGCCAAGGCACAAGCTGAGACACGAGATGCCAAGGCACAAGCTGAGACACGAGATGCCAAGGCACAAGCCGAGACACGAGATGCCAAGGCACAAGCGGAGACATGAGATGCCAAGGCACAAGCCGAGACATGAGACCCCAAGGCACTAGAGAGAGCACAAGGTGCGCCACGAAGCACCACAGGCACTGTAGCCTAAGGAGCAGGGAAGGCGTCTGACCCTCTGGCGCGCCTGCACTAGCTGCACAGGGTAGGTGAGGGTTGTGGCGAGCGCCTTCGCAGCAGCGCCGGCCAGGAACACCAGCAAGGCGGGCGGCGTGACGTCGGTGCGGCCGTGCGTCAGCCGTCTGTGGACAAGGCGCAGTTGTGTATTTAACGCTGACTTTGGTTGTGGTATGTAATGCTCACTTCTACTGTGTGATGTGCCCCATGCTTTTGACAAAGACCAAGTTATAGATTTGTAAGAAGAAATGTAATACAAGAACTTTAGTTTGTCTGAGGTTTGAAGCTAGGAAAATTATATGAGATTAGAATTTAGTTTAAGACTCCCTAACCGCAAAAAAAAAAGTGTTCCAAAGAGAGGAAGGAAGGAGGCACCATTTAGTATGGAGATAAGGGAACATGGAATCTATGCAGAAGGGGCATAGAGACAGTAAGTTGAGAAAAAAGTTTATGAAATAAGATAAAAGTTGAAGAAGAAAGTAGTAGGTGCTAAAAAACAGGGCAGCAGTGAACCGGAAAAAAAAGTATCAACATAAAAAAACATTTCATTTCTACAAAAAGAAGGCCTGCCTAATTCTCAGCTCAAGACCTCACATTTTCCCCCTTCGGTGCTGATTTTCATAAATGGGATAGTTGTATCCCTCTGCGGGGGTAATCTTTCTAGACATAAATGCATCATCATCATCGGAAGCCTTTACTAGCCCCATCGGCCCTCTACATCCAACAACAGAATTTATCGAGAAAACTTTCAAAAAAATTCTGCCAACAAGTCATTCTTTGCTTTAAGAGATTTTAATATTGACTTAACAAATAAAAACAACTAGCTAAGCAAACTATTGTACAAACTAAACCTATCCCAAATGGTCACAGAACCAACTCGTGTTACTAGAGTCTAAAACTCTCCTCAACCTAGCTATCACAAATAATCCTACAATGATACTCAGTACAGCCATTTCACCCTTTTTTGCTGATCACCACTTTATAGAATGTCAAATTAATATTGCAAAAGGAAGGAAGAAATTAGAGTTAAATGACTTACCGTATGAAAAGTCACTACTCAGTGGAACCATTTCATGGAAAGCTACTGAATATGTCAACCAAATTTCAAAACATGATGTAATCTGATGACATAACATACATACAAGTTTCAATCTTCAATAAAACTTTTACAGCTGCTTTCAATGATTGGGCACCTAACATCATCAAAAAACTAAGCAAAAATGTGATGTTTGGATCACAGACAAAATTAAAGAGCTGAGCAGAATAAAAATAACTTTCGATATTTCCAAATCTAACCAAATCCATCAAGTGTTTAAATAAGAAATATCTCAAGTTTGATATTAGGATTTAAAGCACGTTCTTTGTGACAGTTGAATTAGTTCTATTTTGTTAGGTTTTGCACAACGATATTTTGAATTTTTGACTCTTCATTTATGAATAAAAATTGTCTATAAACACTGTCAACATTATTTCATGATGTCACAAACAGCACAGCTCATTAGTCAATATAAATTAAGACGGTCAATACCGTTTCACCCAAGTGTATTAATTTTTTTCATTTCATTTATTGCATTCATCAATAAACATAATCAAACATAATATAACTTGCTATGGGATCCATTTTTATGTTTTTCCTGGTCTTTCGTACAAGCATTGACATGGCCTATCATGGCACCCATACATGTTCATCAACCAAGGGCCTTAACATTGGAAGATTTTAAAAATCAATATAATTTATCTTACGTAGAACTTTACAGAACATTAGTGTTTTTATTTCTTATTCATTTTCTAAAATGTTCTTGTTAGCATTGTATGGTAATTTATCATTACGCTCACTGGTATAATTTGACAGCATATTCATGTAGTTAATTTCAAGTGTTGGACCAATTTTGATGCAAATGTAATAGTTTGCAATGTCCAACAATCCTTTTCATTTCTTTGACTACAGTGAACTCTTGTGCCAGTATTATTAGCATAGGAAATATCATAAATTTGTGTTGTGCTAAATGTTTCATTTTCTCCATGCTTGTCAATTGGTGTAAATAGGAGTTGACACGCGGTGAAAATATAATTCCGAATATTGACCTCATAGTCTTAGAAGTAGAATTATATAAATCCACCCACCTTATTTTCAAAATTAATTTCTGATATTGCACATTCCTAAGCTTATTTTTCAATGTATGTAAGTGAGGACTAATAAGAGCATTTTTGCATAGTCATTGGTTTTGTTTATTTCTACTTTTATCTAACCTAGATTCCCCAACAAAGGGAATGCATTTTCCATGCTTTTCTCTCAATCATTTGTTTGAATGATTAACATGAGTCACATGATGACAACAATGTGTATACAAATATCTACCAATGATCGTTATGTTGAGATATCTTAAAAACCCATAAATTTTTGTATCACTTATACTAAAAAAGATAAAAAGAAGAACCAATATAAAAGGGAACATTCTTTTAATAACAAACGTTTCGGAATCTCCG
>JACJUY010010076.1:13974-25520 GCA_014220935.1 Platorchestia sp. MABIK | reverse complement strand
CAGCACACCACCGACAGTACACCACCGGCAGTACACCACCTGAAACACACCACCTGCAGCACATCACCTGCATCGCATCACCGGCAGTACACCACTGACAGTACACCACCGGCAGTACACCATCTGCAACACACCACCTGCAGCACACCACCGGCAGTACACCACCGACAGTAAACCACCTGCAGCACACAACCTGCAGCCCACTACCGGCAGCACACATTTGGAAGGCTGTAAACCACGGATGGCCGCTCTCAAATGTTATGGATATTAACCAACCGAAAATTTTGTGCCTTCAAATCGTCCATGACCAACTATGAGTTTCACGTCTGAGCTCGACCGCGCGTAGTTAAGAGCGCGTTGAGGGAGTGTTAATGCAGAGCAGGCCGACCAGCCTATAAATCGCACATAATCGACCGTCACGTCCGTAATCCACCGGCGATACGTCCTTGATTTTCAATGGGGAACGAAATTTATTGCAAGAATCAATATTACGACATTCATTTCGGCAACAAAATTGGAATATATGCCGAAATACGGGATGAAAATTTTGTAAAGTCCTTATAATAAAGCAATCATTCTACAATCATATACCATAGGCTTACATAGAGAAATTTTGTCGCGGATCAGAAGTTCCTCTTAACGGTTCCAACAAAATTAATGTTAATTCAAGCTCCCGTTATGGAGGGTTGGTATCTAGTTATGAAATCTAGTTAAATCGATATACGACTATCAGAATTTAAGCATTACGCCGAATATTTAACTTCCTTGATTTTACTAACTGAAACGAAAAAAAGATTTGAACGGTTTTACAGCAATGAGAGCAAAATGCACATGTCCACGGTTTTAGGGTCAAATAGTATATGGTGGAAAGATGTTCCTGTAGGTGAGGAAAATTAGTTTATTTTAAGGAAATTTAGGTTAGATTAGGTTATGTAAGTTCTGGTTTATTGATTTTACGAATTGCAATATTAAAAACTTTAATCGAGTCGATAGTTTACGAGAGTAAAAAGCAGGGGTGACCGAGTTTAGGTCCGAACACTTTACGAGGGATGAAGTTAGGTTAAGTTATTTTAAGTGAGATTTGGGTAAATTTGTTATGATTGTTCAGGTTCACTTATTTTACATATTGAAACATAAGATAGAGTAACCTCGAATAAATAATTATTTGAGTTGACGGGTTCTGTTAAGGTTCAAGTAAAATGCAATTGGTTAGAAAATATTAATGAACAAACCCTGAATTTCATCATGGGGCTTATAGAATATCATTATTCTCTGACAAGGGTTGACTAAGCTTCATTTTTAATGACGGCTTAGTTTTCATATTAACTTGAACAACGTTGCGTGGACTTCCCTACTATGAGCTAAACCTTTTTATAACAACTAAAACTACACCAAACTACTGATATCACTTTCGAGAGGACACTTATTTACAGCTATTCTGCTAACGCCAGAGTGCTACTACAATCAAATCTATATTAACTGATGCTGTTCACTAGCTGACCCGGAGTTTTTATGACTCAGTGGAGCCGCTCAATGATGAAAAGCGGCGCACTTATCGAGCAATGGCTTTCCGGTAGTAGGTCCTTTTTCAGCCAACCCGTGCTTGCCCCAACCAGTCGTGAACCACCGGATCGTCCCGATGAGGTTTGGCCAGGGTAGAATTTGGTCGCCATTCTGTAAGTGTATTCATGAAAAAGCACACCTAATAATTGACATTCAGCTAAATCCTATGTTTTTGCAAGCTCACAAGTCTTGATAATTCCGTATCAGTTTACTTCCGTGAGAAATCAGAATGCTTTCATTCCGCGATGAGGTAAAAGCCACTGACACCACGCAGACACGGTCACTCATGGAAAAGGTTAATTGTACAGAAACCGAGTGACGTCTAAAACAACTCATTAATTTGACAACAAACAGATTAGGCTAGCAAACAAACACAAAACGACTCCTTTGCTTAAATAATTGCTATTCAATCGTACTAGAATTTAGCCGAGTCACTTTCTCTGCCAATGTTGCGAACCTCATTTCCACCATACTTCACTCCTTATAGCGAAGGTCAACAATGCGCGAGTAATAATTATCCTTCGAAGACTTGGAGCACAAAAAGCATTCAAGGACAATCTCTGTAGTTTAGTTTAGATGATGGCCTACGCCTTCCTATCTGCAACAAAGGCAATCCAAAAAGAGGAAGGAGAAAGACACAATTTAGTATGGAGATAAGGGAACACGGAATCTATGCAAAAGTTGCATAGAAACAGCAACTTGAGAAAAAAGTTCATGAAATAAAATATAAGTTGAAGGCGTAGAAGGTGCTGAAAAACAGGACAGAAGAGAACCGAAAAAAAGGTGGTCCTTAACATAGCAAAATCACTCAAAATCAAAATTTCTTTTAAAAACTGGCTCCCTTACTCTTAGCTCGGAACCTTACATTTTTTCCTGAGAGGAAAATCTCTATGGCGCACTAGACTGGATTGATGCATTGACACCTGCGATTTATCAGTCGTTCATCAAGTTAAATAAAACTAAACATTCCAGCTCAAGCACAACATGCAACGAGTGGTCTAAGTTATTTTTATCACTATTAAATCTGCCAATATTTCATTGACTAGTACTAATGACATGTGATCAGGAAATTCGACAATATCTAACATGAAACTAGTGAGGAAATTAATTGGTGAAGGATAAAACTTCTGTGAGCAGCTTCTGTGCAGCTGGAGTAATCTTTATTTCCTATTACGTAAGAAGTGTCGATTCATCATGAAGGCAATGAGTTCAATACAAATTAAAAACGATGACACAATTATCATTGAATTCCACACATGTGTCGTAAATACCGGCTGCAAAAAGAAAACGACCCGTGAATTTCTGTTAATGCCGAAACCATAAACATTTCAACAGCGAAATTTCCTTAGTTTATACTTCTATATGAGTAATTTAAGAATTCATTTCTAAACAAGATTAGATTTGATTATTAGTTAGCTAAAGCCTCTCTATCCTCTGCAAAGGCGATCCAAAGAGAGGAAGGAGGAAGGCAACATTTAGTATGGAGTCAAGGAAACGCGGAATCTACGCACTACGAGGCATAGAAACTGAAAGTTGCGACAGATGGTTATGAAACAAGATTAAAGTTGAAGGAGAAAATACTAGATACTGAAAAACAGGACAGCAGTGAACCGAAAAAAAATGGTCCTTACCATAATTAAAAACATTTTATTTAAAGAAAAAAAAGGACCTACCGAACTCTCAGCTCGGGCCCTCACATATTTTTTCCTGATATTTCTGAACAAATTACTCTGTCAATAGTTTTAGCCTTTCAATTTTGCTTGACCAGCATTGATTGGCTAATCAGAGGTTTGCATTAGATATGATCAACTAAAATGTAACATTCGTTTCATTGTAACTATACGTGAAGTAACCATTGAGGAAATAAAAATAGGCAGTGTTTTTTAGAAATAAAATAATGCCTTTAATTGGAGAACTTGATTCGTTAGGGTTAAGAGAATGGATTAGTAGTACGGACATTAAGGATGTTGAAACCAGATGTTGCCAAAGCGCAAGTCAGCAAGCTGAAGCTGAAGTTTTTGCACGCTTATTTTTCGCAAATTTATATTATAAGTCTATAGAAATGACTGAAAAAGTATTTCCATCGAGGGATGTTTGAATTCAATAGCTTATGAATTAACGATGACTTGGGAAAATCTGAATAGCAGATAATTGAGAAATATTACAAAAAATCGGATTCAGAGTCAAATAATGCAGTAACTGGAATTTGTTTGTACGCTGTTTGCAGTATATTACGTTCGCACTCAATGGGAAATGATATGTCATGAACATGCTCATTCACAAATGTAAAAATATAAGAATACTGGCACCCACTTCATGGATTGGCATGCCATTTTGTGTTTAATTTGGTGAAATCAGAATAATTTATTTTATCTAATACCTGGCATGCGAAAAAATTCATTTGATAACTAGGTAAAAACAGCTATGCCATAAATCGCTCGTTATATTAGTTCTTCAATTTTAACGTATAAACTTTTTCATAGAATTTCAGAATGTGAAAATTACAATAAATCTTGCGCACAATAGATAACTCGTTCACGCGTCCATACTATGGATCGTCCCTTTGCTATCGCTGTGTTAAATTATTTTAGCTATGAAAACTGATATAGGCAAAGATCACACTAATACTGGAAAAAAGAAACGACGATCACTTTTGAACGAATTTTACGGAGTTTCAAGTTATATCTTGCATTTAATTTATTCCTGACTAATAAATAAAGCATTGATAGGTGATCTATTTTTCCATTAAATAATCACCTGAGAATTTTTACAAGAGCACAAGGATTTGATATTTTCCCCATTAAAAAAATCTCTGCGCATTCATTTTTAATGAAACGAATATCAAGTATCTTGAATGACATGTTTATTGCAAGCATTGTCTTAGGTCATTCAGCCACTGGTGGAAATACGCAAACTCTGGTGGTTGACCTAATACGTGTATTACAAGCAAATTATTCAGTTTAAAATTACATTCATTTGACTAATGACTGAAATTTTATCTGCAAAGTGCGACACTTGAGTAAAGAATAAACTCAACCGTCAGTCATTCAGTAAACTAGAGACTTGGGCATTTGAAGAAGTGATTGAAAAAAGTTGCAATAGTCATCGACAAAATCGACGAAGTTTCGACACATCCCTAATGAACATGTAAACGCGAGGAAACTAGGCTTCACGAGTGTTCCAACACAGTAATACTGAGCATTAAACAATAACTCAGCAATGAAAACTACGAGACAAAATGTAAATCGAACAAGAGAAATATCGTAATAAGTATTCAAGAACATAGTTAATTTGAACGAAAATTGTAACACAATTTACGAATCTACTTACCTGCTCGTATTTCAGCATACAATAAACTTTCCAGAAACCTAATTAAATCTCAAAATTGTATCAAAGACAGAAATAACATCGGCGAACGTTTCCTCCGACGAATCAGAACTCACTCTTAAATTCCTTAAGTATAAATAATTATTTTTTCCAGGATCACTTGCTTCACCACTCAATCGTATTTGTACATCACTTATGAATCTGTGGTAACTTCAACCATGTAAAACATGTTTGAGCGTGTTTTTGAGAAAGATGTCAGCACCAATCTACACACATGAATCAGATGCAATATGTGTCATATAAAACATAACCATCGTTGAACTGAATTACCTTCAGCAGAAATGATTAGATTATAAATTAGTTTAAGCGTCTTTAATTTCACAACAACAAAAACTATTTCCCTGAAAAATTACTTTCATCATTAAGTACGGACTCATAAAAGACAAATATGTTCATGGAGATCCATATACTCTGCTCATACAAATATCAAGTCAGTAAGAAATTTCGTGGACCAAGATGTTAGTCGAAAATGAAAGTAATCGCCGCTGGAAAAAGGTTAGGTTAGTTGTAAACAGAAAAAAGCGATCCTTGACAGAACAAAATTCCATGTCTCAAAGAAAATAATCCTACCATCTTTAACTCGAGCCCTCGTGTTTCTGCAAATAAAATTGTTTCATACTTTAAATAAAATTTCCTACGAGAGAAACGTACTCCAGCAAATTAAACGAAAACGAAATCAAAGCATGTTTTTATCGGATTCTTTCTTTTACCATGTGTCAGTTTAAATTTATCCCTTCCATCTACTCCTCACAATTTGCTCCGTACTACAGCTCCAAATTTTCTTTCCAGTGTCGACAACAACCTCCTACATGATAAAGAGCCAGAGTATGTGTCTATTTATCTTTAAAACACTGTACACAGCCTCACGGGTATGAAAACGAGGCATATGTCATGTGTTAACCAGGATTCCTAGTATATGTTGATGTTTATTGAAAGTTAAAATTTTGAAAAGTTGATTGTCGTTTTTAATGAAGATAACTGTGAGAAAAAGAAATAAAATCAAAATCTCTAATATATTTTACACATCCGTTAATCGTTCAAATTATTGAGAGAAAATTTAGGAGGCAATGAAGGCTGTGTACCATTGATGGGCAAACTCAAGCTATCAGTGGTCGAAGTGATCAGGACTTCAATCTGTTGCATATCTCAGTTCATTTAATGCGATTTTCATTCATTGCATCAAAATTAACAACCTTTTTCTGAACGGGTTACGTACGTGGTATACAATTCTTTCATGCATTCTCTAACCATAGAGAACGTTCAATCTGAACGAATTGAAGTACCGAAGAACACTCGTATGCGACACTCGTATCACAACGGCATGCTACTTAGGTAACGTTATTTTGTTAAAACACAAATGGTATTACTCGGTCTTCATTAAGAACACCGTCCCGCGGAAAATATTAGGGGTCGGCCTGCGCAGATGGCAGATACACGTGTGGCTGACGCTACTGCTGCTGTTGCAGAAACGTTCGTTCATTGCTCCAATATTTTGCTTGTTTCTGTTCTATTCCTACATGAGTTATACAGTCTAGAACAGAATCATTCTGAAAACCAACAGAAGAATAATGAAAATAGACGACGATCAATCAATTTGAAGACGATTACGAGTTGCTGTGCCGGATCCCCACAGCAGAGTTGTTTTTTATTAGTTGTTAGCTTGCAATTAGGGATGTTTTTTTTTAACATTTAATAGTATTTGTTGGACAATTTCGATGAAATCTCTCTCTGTATATGAAAATGAGCTCCAACGTAATGATGAACCTATTTAATTGCAAACGTTTCGAAACGTTATTGTTTCATCATCTGCAGAGCTGAAACGGTGGAAAGAATAAACAATAATAAGAGAGAAAAGTTATATAACGTCTTCAAAATAAAAATAGATACAAGCTAATTCGGTGAACCTAACCAAACTGACAGATGCATCTTAAAAAGTTGCGGCAATAAATAATTTCGTAGAAGTTGGATCGTTGTTCACACACGGTGTGTTTCCGAAAATGAACAATGGTTACAAAATACTGAGATCCTACTGGTTTTCAATTTGCCGATTGTTTTAAAATTGGGAAATTTGAATGGCTGAATAAAAATATTACAATGAACTCTAACTGAAGATTTTGCAGATTGTATTAAAAAATTTAAATGGGTGATAAAAACTATTACCATGAACTCTAATTGCGGATTGAGAAAAGGTGAGGGGACGACCAGTTTTGCGTGAGGCACCGGAATGCTAGCTGCGACGAATGAATTGCTAAAGCACAGTTCTTCTAACATATGACTGCTGGCAGCAACGATAAAAATAAGAATAAACGCATCAAATATCGATGTCTTCTCCAAAACGATCTTTCGCATTAAAAAATGAACCAATTTTAAAACTGTTCCTATAATAAACCTGCACATCAAGTAAGGTGAAATATTTATAGACCAACACTAAAATCTTCCTCTTCACTTCATTGTTTATCGTACCCCCAAGAATGTGACAACGAACCTTTGCTTGGACGCTGACAGGAAAACAGAAGGACAAAGTTGCTCGTTTGAAAAGGTTGTACCAATGCCATCTATCAAAAATTTTTTAAATATATTTACGAAAAAGAACCTGCGAAGATAACTAACTTCGTGAAATATTTTAAATGAGCTAGATAAGCAGAATGATCAGTGCAGTAACGTAGTTGTGCAAAATTTCTTATTTCCACTGTATATACAGCTAAAATAGTGGGTTCCCAGGTTGGTTAAAGATGGTTTCTGATAAACAGACGTAATAAATTTAGAGTTAGATTTTTATGCGAGGACATCAAGTAAAGCAATTGGACCATCATGCTGACATTCCAAAGTAAATGTAATATTCGAGTGGACCTTATTAACGTTTTGTAAGAATTGAGTAGCCAGGTCTTGTGAGTGAAATAAAACAATAGTGTCATCACAGCACCTGCGATAAAATACAGGTTTAAATTCACAGGACAGTTTTCTAGATAGGTATTTTTCAAGTAAGAGAAAAATGCAATCAGCAATCAGAGGCGAGAGGCTGGAGTCCATCGCGCGTCCGTCAATTTGTTTGTAAATTTTACTTTTAAACATGAAAGAAGAAATAGGGCAGTTTCTACTAAGCGTTAAAACTTCTTCTTGTTGTACTTAATAATTGAATTCTCGCTGGAGAAAATGGTGTCAAGCACAACTTGAACAGATTCATTTAGAGGTACATTGGTATAGAAGACTCATGTCAAAGCTGCACATAAAATACCGATTAACGTTTTCAATAGTTGCGAGATCTCTTATATAACGTTAAAAATTGGGCCATTGAAAAATATCATGTTCATGCAGAACTTATTCATGTGAATAGGTAGCAAAAGTTGTCTGTAACCTATGTAAAAGTGTTTTTTTACTCATTAACATCCATTCACAACTGGAATGTTCGAAAAAATTGAGTCTCAATTGCAAACACAATTGAGCGCAAATTGTGCAAGCGCAAATGTGGCACGCTGTTCATTGCACCTCTGTGAAAAATGTCTTTGATAATCTTTATATGACGTATCACGTTCTTAAGAATAGAAAGGAAGAATTTAGCACTGGCGGTTTTGGTTTCAGTTCACCTGGAAATTAATGCACCCATTTTCGCTGTACATGGGCACTATAATTAATCACTTTCAAAAACAGTAAGGAGATCCAGAGCCTTATATACTCGAGTCCGTATCATGGATACCGAATTCGGCGGAGTATTGCGTATTATAAAATACATACACAAGCTCGCAGTTGATTACAGTAATGGTGAATTTCTGTACTTAGGATACGACACGAATGGCTGTAGCAACTTTTATGCGGCTCAAAAATACTGTGTTTTCAGGTGTGTATTACTGTAACAAGAAAAAACAATTTAAGCACGGAACTCCATTCGAACGGAAATTTGATCATGAAAGGTATTAAATCGCATCATTTTTGACCGGCTGTGTACACGAGTCAATATGTGTTGTGCATCTTGTGTGATAGGTTCCTTTGGGTTTGGGCTGGTCCTGTTGTGGATGAGCAACGAAAACCTATCTAACCTAATAATACCCATTGCGTGTTTATTTATATATTCATTTATATATTCAACGATGAATAAAAGAGCAAAGAAAATCGCTTCAATAGAAATCGTATTTCTTAAAAAAACATTTCAGTAATAAAAAAGAACGTTTCGACCAATTTTTTTGTCATTTCCAACTATCTGAAAAAATATAAAAACACCGAGTTATAATAAAGTCAAAAAACATTAATACGTGGAATTAATGACATAAAAAAAAGAGAAACAGAGACTGCACTAATTGCAGCGGGAAGGCTGATTGCGTATTGTTCAAGGTAGGTTTATCTTTTAACACGTTAAGTGCGGCGTGACCCCCCTGTGGTCATTTAGGAGATTTTCATAATGCTGCTAACTGACTAGCAGTCACTGATTCAATTTTTGTAAGTACCAAATGCAAGTTAAATGAAGGCATGATCCAGTTAATGTTTGCTATTGTCAAAATTTCTTACTACATTTCACTCAAAATTTGAGTTGGATATTGAGCTTCAGTTTAACCCATAGCACTTAACGTGTTAAAATCAACAGGGATTCGAAAATGCGAAGGTTAATTGTACCGGATGCAGAAGAAATTATTTTGAAATCGTCTAGCCGAACTGGAGAGTTGTGACCTTCCGATTAATTTATTTATATATTTTTCGAGAGCCGTCAATTGAGTCCGCGCAATGAATACCACTAGTATAGTGTTTCCTCTAATGTACTCTATAGCTGGATAATCTGGAAAAAACTATTGACAGCAACACTTCTTAGAAAATAAAGCAGTAATTTTGATTGAATAGATGTTTGAGTACCCAAATGAACCCATTATAAGATCATACGTGAATGAGCCCTGTTATTAGCTCTGGTTTTATGGTAGCGTTCAGAAGACCACCATAGTAACACTTTTTCCATATCATAATTATTAAATCAAGATATAAACTTCGACATCTGCTGTTTATGAACTTAATGAGTAACCGAATAAATAAAATAGAAAATGCTGATTTAATAAGTTTGAGAAAATTATATATTGATTAAAAACAAACATGCTATTGCTTATACAAGTTAAGTGTAGGGAAAAAAGAACTATTTTAATGCTAGATTGAAATTTTTTTCCAATTCTTTTCATAATAATTCTTGCCTTAAAATCCTGAAATTATGTCCTGCTCGTGCCTCTACCCAAAAATCATGGCATAAAGATAGTCTCGCCTTCAACGGATCTGATTCGGGGAAATAACCTCTGCGCGCATTAATTAACAAAATAATTTTCGAATGAAATCAAATCATATCAACAATCCTTTCCTGCACACACATGAACAAAAGCGTTAATGATTTAGCCGGCATTCAATGCCAATTTTTTTTCTTAAAAACTCGCTGAAATTAAATTTGCTTCATGGCTTAAACACCATGCAATTAGTAATTTAACTTACAGTATGTCAAATACAATAATTTCATGGTAACGCATAAACATTGACAGATTACATGCTACTGCAATATGGTGTTAACGGATGGATACGGCACGGAGACAGTAGTTAATGAACAAATAGGCAAAGAAGGCAGTACTTGCGCGGATTGGGCAAATCCACACAGTTGACATAAAAATATCTAACTTAACACGCTAGAACACCATGAGCGTTATCAATAAAACACCATGCTCTGAATCATACACCATGTGGTTACAACACACATTGAAAAATAATCAGTGAATGCATTGTTAGAACTTACGTTCATTGCCAGAAATTTGTTTTTCATTCACGCGTTTAGCGAGATTAACCAAGAGCTGTCTTCTTGACACTCTATTCGAGATTTCACAATATTCTAAATATTTCCATAGATTACTGAGGTCATTTTCTACAACCAACGCATGTTTCTGCTTAAGCCTTGAATGACACAACTTCAAATGGCTGTTACGATACGAGGCTGGGCCTTTCGGCCTCTCGTTACCGATAGAGGAATTTCAACCTCAAAGTCGAAGAATGGAAAAGAAATTAAAGATGGAAATACACAGAAAGAGAATGGATGACAGAACAGATGGAAATTAGAAATAGCAGTGTTCGCATAGTTGCACCACGAGTTTACCTTAATTTATCAGCATAGATAATGACGAAAAAATTTTGAAAGATTACACATATTTATTTTTATTTACCGTAGAACACGCGAGTTAAAAGCACACAGAAATTAAACGAAATGATCAAGAGGGCACGAGAGCAATAATGAAAAGTACACATGACTTTCCTGACACAAAGATTCAATGCGACATGGTACTCAAAGAAAAATAGTGTAATGCTCACCGAGAATCATGATTATAAGTTGCTAAGCGTGAGCAAATGATTAACGGTTGCACAAAATTTCAGGAAGATTCTAAATGACATGGGATTACAAAGTAATGATGAAAACGTTTGACAGAGTAACATCCTTGCTCACCATAAGGTGTAAAGATGTGGAACACTATGCGCTGCGCACAACGTGAAGCTTTCAACATCAAAATAAAAAAAAACAAAATCACTCTGGATAGCGCGCCATTTCACAACACTTTTCAATGTGTTTCTTTCTTTCAACTTGCACTTTTGTG
>JACJUY010010075.1:3580-27364 GCA_014220935.1 Platorchestia sp. MABIK | reverse complement strand
CCTATATATTCTTTCAAAACATTGCAGGTACTTGCTGGTGCTCCGTCTGTCAGAATGCATTGGATAGAGGCTAATTCCATCTAGAATAGATTTCATTGCAATGTTTCACAAGTTTTTAATTGTCGCTGGCTCCCAAGTCAGGAATCCTAGGATGATGAATGGGACATATCTTACCAGTGTATGGTATGAAATCTTATACCAGTTCAGAAATTCCTGGTGAACAAAAGTCTTATAAATCCATTTGTGGGACTTTGAAATGATGTATTGCATCATTGAAGAGGCTCTTAGGAACGGCACAATCTGTTCGCCTACACTTAGATGTTCTCCCTTCTGCAACTTGAATTTTTTATGGAGATGATCTAATAGAAGCTTGACCTTAGTCAGCATGTCTGAATGATCTATCTTACCATTGTCAATGAGCTCCAAATTTGCTTTTATATCCTCCCACCTTTTGCATGACATAATGGAGGCTATTTTTTTCATTCATAGCGTGCTGTGACCAGTGAAGTTGCGAGTTTGGTTTTTTGTAATGGACATCTACAAACAGATGCCTAGCCATTTTTCTGATTCTAGCTGGATCTTCTTGGGGGCATACATGTTAGTACTTAGACATATTTCACCAAGGAACTCATCCATTATAAATAGTTTGAAATAGTTCATTGGCATTTTACATGTGGTAATGGCAGCTGAAATTTCTTGGAAAGGAAGCAAACTATATTCAGCAATTTGTTGTTCGACGTTCTTCCAGTTCAACCTTGTCAAAGATATCCGAGCTTGCTGATAATTTTAGGTTTCAGACTAAGTGCAGATATTGTCCATTGCCATAGGCTCATCTTGATCATCATCATTGTCTAATTATTACATTTCCTCTAAACTACCTTAGTCGGCATCAGCATATCATCATCACAATCCAGTTTGTCCTCAGTGTCACTCAAAAAAAAGTAGCAATATGTTTTTTTATTTTGCTAGGTTGCAATTTTGAAGAGTTGAAACTCATTCCAGTTACACCATGGGATGCTGTAGTAAATAATGAGACTGCATTGGATTTAAAATATTGTGTATAGATATATACAAAACTATTTTTATTTATAGGTGAATGTGAATGTAAGGTTGTAGCAATAAAGTGCTGAGCAAATGATGAAATTGAATTAAAAATATGTGTGTATTGTATCATAAAATGGATTTTAAAGGGGAGATAGCCCCAAAATTCTAAAAAATGGCTGAATTTTTTAATGTTCTCAAAAGCAAGACGAACATGTTAGGAAGTTCTGTGAAAAAATTAGCTTTGTACGTGCACTGGGTCCAATGCTACGGGGCTTACAAGCACGGGCACTCGCTCGTTCCAAAGTCAATTACTTTCCTTCTCTGGTCTCTACCGAAAAGTAGGGATTTTAGTTCTTCAAAATGCATCTCCTCCTACAGTTTTTAAGCTACAGTGATGATTTTGGTATCATTGGATGCAAAAAACTTGGGCATTCCAAAAACTAACATGGCGATTCAAAATTCATTTTTGATCAAAAGTTGTGACGTCCTAAATTACTAAATTTTATGAAAGAAGACATGCCTTGGAATTTTTTATGTTTTTTCAACTTCAAACTAAAGTTTGGAGAATGCCATGTTATTTTTGGAATCTAACAGTCTTTCCGCATCCAGTGACACTAAAATCATTACTTTTACTCAAAAACTGTTGGAGGAGATGCATTTTGAAAAAAAATCTGGTTTTCTATGAATATCTCGTTTTTCATGGGGAAAATCGCATTATACTATAGAATAAAAATGATTTCCAATTGTATTTCCTATCAGTATTCCAAATTTCATTGCTCTAGATTCAATATTAAAGAAAAACTTCCTAAAAGGACTACCTCCCCTTAATATATAGGAATAAGTAGTCAAACCCCCACTACGGGGGGGTTGAAGAATGGGGGGGGGGAGGGGGAAGTTGTATTTTATCATGTTACACCTCCCCTTGGTTATTTCTTCACGGTTCAACGTTGCTTTGTCATCTTCTATGTCTATTTACTACTGTATAATGATTTCTAGGGTTCAAGCTGACCCTACAAATAATTACGAAAAAAGATTAAAATTGTTCATGTTTACCTATTTTGCCTTTTTTTAGAGGATCCAAATGTGGGGTTTCAAAAATCTTCTCCTCCTACAGTTTTTGAGCTACAATAATGATTTTAGTATCATTGGATGCGGAATGACAAGGGCTTTTGTAGAAACTATAAATGATTTCACAACTACCTTTTGTTCACACGTCCCCTCAGGGGGATACAACTATTGTATCTATGGGAATTAGCGCTCCCAGGGAGACTATGTGAGGGCCCAAGCTAAGNCCATACTAAATGGTGCCTTCCTCCTTCCTCTCTTTGGATCGCCTTTGTAGCGGATAGGGAGACTTAAACTAAATAATAATCTAATCTATAATCTTTGTTCACACGTTATGACGTCATAGAACTGCATTTTTTAAAAAACAGAAATTGCTCTCAAATTTTTGTATTTTTTTATATAAAACTGGAAATTCGGGGAATGTGTTATAGTAACTATTAAAACCCTTGTCTTTCTGCATCCAATGAAACAAAAATAATCACTGTAGCTCAAAAACTGTAGGAGAAGATTTTTGAAAACCCCCCCTTAAAATATAGTTTCTTTGGTTTCCCATTTTCTTTTCAAGAAAATCGCATTTTTTCATAAGAGATAAACAATTCCAAATTGCATTTCCTAACAGTATACCAAATTTCATTGCTCTAGGTTCAATATTAAAAAATAAGGTCCGTATGGGGGACGCTCACCTTAATATATAGGAATAAGTAGTGCCAGCCCATGAATTGACAACGAGAATGATTGTTTTTTTTTAACTAGCCCTTGAATAGCTTATTTATAAGCTAAACCTTTATTTTATTGAAGGAATGTTCACATTTATTCAATTTTTTCTTCATTAGTCCAGGTGGACATAATGGCATCTTACGAATGTGTTGGTCATGAGACCAACTGGACATATCTGGCGTGTTTGAAACTTTCAGTGTAATTCTTACAGTATTTGAATTTAAGTTGGTAAACCAATTTATACACTAGTGAGACAATCTTACATTAGTACATATTTATTTCAAAGCATTTTCTCATCTGGTTTGTCCGTCAATGTTCCAACAAAATAAGAGATGAAGAGCTTTTTTGACACACGTCCTTCTCCTTGCAAGACAGAATGTGCACTGAATCGTTGCCAACTCTCTTCTCAAGTCAATGCCTTAAATCAAACTGGAAGTTTATGGGACACATATAATCCATGCATTTCTTTGATACTTTGCTAGTTATTTGACTTTTTTGAAAGAAGACAGATATTTACACTTGGTCGCTAAAGGGTTAATGTGTTCTATTCTGTAATTTATTGAAGCAAGGATTTTCCACAGGTGAACTTCAGATGTTTCCTCAACTAAAGTATGCTGAGTTGTCTTCCCTAGCAGCTTTCAATGGATCCAAGCAAAGTGAGGCTGATTGATTTTTTTTGCCTTGTTTTATTAACAAGTATGATCAATGGTATCTAGAAAATGCATAGATACCTGATCCACATTTTAGTTTAGTAATGCTGTAGTGATGTCAAGATACAACTGTTTGGATTGATTGTTAGTAGAAATAGGGTCAACATTAAAATGTTGAGTCTGTCAAACAAGAAAAGCTTTGTGTCTGTGAGTTCCAGCTCTTACAACCCTGATCTGAAGGAGCTGTTGTTATGTTTCGTCTTGCAGAATTCATATTCTTGAATAGGTATTTTAATTTTGTCTTGCTCAAAATCATTGTCAAATTTTTCCAACTAATGTGTAGAAATCTTATTTTATATATACAGGGTGACACAATAAAATGGGAAGTTTTTAACAATCCAATAAATCCAAAAATGATGGAAGGAATATAGATCATTCACAGTATTTGAAACCTTAAAACATGCAATTTGAGAAACAATGATGGAATTTTCATTTCCTTTAATTGACATCTTGTAGATGAAATTCATCAGGAATTTGAAAACGAAGAACACAGCACGTAATAAAATCATTTTAATTTTATTTCTTTCTTTACACACCTAATCTATAGAAGTGAAGAAACTAAAAAACTAGAAGTCCTGTTTTTCTTAAACATTTCGGAGTCCAGCTCCATCATCAGTTAGTCAAATCTGAAATTTACAATGAAAACTGTTGAAAATGCAATGTTGTTTAAATTTTATTTCTAATTCTACAAGTTGATTAACTAAGTATAAATTTGCACAGGGAATGAACTGGAGGCATTATTAAGAACCGGTTTGACTTTAGCTATGCAGGGTGTCTACTAGGTAGTAAAGTAGTAAAAAGTAGTAAAATTTGGAAAGTAGTAAAAAAAGTAGTAAAAAGCAGTAAAATTTGCTTTAGGGTAGCAAAAAATTGTGAAGTGGAATGATTCTCTGAAAATTTGAAAGAAATGTATATACAGTATAAAGATTTGATTTTAAATTGATTTCACCTATAATCAGAAATTTGCCTCAGTTTATGGGAAATATTCCTGTGAAGTGGGGTGTAATTTTAGGATTGGAGAACACAAAATAGAAAATGGTTCCATAATTTTTGTGAACGACAGTAAAAATAGTTCATTTTTTCTTCTCATTCAGTCTGATCTGAAAGTTATCAAGTTGTTTTATGATGGAAGGTTCATTTGAGCCATTTTATTATTAACAAATTATTGAGAGAAACCCCTAAAAAACGGCTTTTGCTTTGATCCGGTAATCAAGGTTTCATGAGTCGTATAAATATAAATTAAAAAATGTAATACCAGTGGTGATGCATTGTTGAAAACACTTCTATTAGTGCACACTTACATTGAAATACAAGCTTAGGAACTTGCAATATCAGGAATTAATATTGAAAATAAAAAAAGGATTTTAAAATTGTGCTTCTATAACTATGAGGTCGACATTTGACATCTTTTATTCTTACGTATCAAATATGCATATAAACGATCTCGGGAAAAATGAAATAGCCTCACCACATATTTTCTCGTGGAAGTTTTTCAAGTGGCTTAGATTGAAAAACGTATGTCAAGTAAAATTATTTATGTTTTATTGCGAATTATGATTCCTTTAATGAAAAATATCTTGTGAACTTTTTTTTTTAATTTTATGAATGAACATTAAATAACTAGCCAAAATTTGGGAATAGGTAGTTGTACTTATCACTAAATAACTATTAAATTTTATTGGATTTCAGCTTTAGTGGATGCAGTTGCCCATGGGGTATATAGCATAGGTGGCATAATTGTTCTTTTTGTGCACTTGATGCTCGAAAATCAGAGTATTTTATTCATAAACGTAAGCACAGAAATAAAACTATTCTCAATTAGCTTTTAGACACCTGCTGCAATTTCAGATGAGTAAGTCCTGAATCAAACTAATTACATTTCGATTCCTCCTAATAAATAATGTTTAATTCAAAGTCATATATTTGGCTGGTAAAATCTTGATTATCATTAACTTGATGTAACCTTCTAATTCTCATTCAAAGACAAATATTCTCACACTCTAAATTGTTGCGGCAGGATAGAAACATTGCAATGACGTCAAAGGAGCTTCTCCGCAGTTCATTTATATCCAGAGAGTTTTTTTTTTTGGACCTGAGCTTGATTGTGAGCAGTATTATCTTCCTTTGAAAAGACTGGAGTTTATTCTGTCCACTTCGATGTGGGGAAACAACAATTTACTGTAACTATGAATGTTTTTTTTTCTGAAAAAAATTACTTCTTCGTAAAGCTGAAAGTTTTCTCTTTCCAATGATGTTAATTTATGTCCAAATACTGAAAGAATTATGCTATGAAATTATTTTTTCACTGCTGTCATGTTTTTCAATACCCATTACTTTCTTCTTCAAATTTTATATTGTTTTGTAAACTTTGTTCCCAACTTACAGTTTCTGTTCACCTTGTGCAAAGATTCTACATTCCTTCAAGTCCATACTAAATGGGTCTTCCTTTTGGAGTGTCTTTGTTGCAGTTTGAAGGCCTAAACAAACTTATCTAATGTAATTTGTTAATGTTCAAATTGTTATCCTCTACAGCTTTTCGTTATTACTAAGCAACATGGATATTGTTCATGCTCTGCAGACTTATCCCGTTCATTGTCGCGGCTTGGAATGATAGTACGTTCTCTTATTTGCGAGACGTTACTGTACTCTGAGTAACTCGTGATCCTCTTACAGACGAGCATGGGGAGCAAGTGGCGCGGCATAGCCAAGAAGGGCAAGAGGAGGGATGTGGGTTTACTGGAGCCCACAAACGCTTCAACGCAAGAGAAGCCCGTCCCGTACATGCCTGCTCTGGACAAGCAGCGTGGACCTGCTGCTGGCCTCCAAACTCCTAGCCCTTCTGAAAACCACTCTGGCGCAGTTGGCTCATCTCAGGAGTTAGATGGGAAGTCTCCAGTCTCTCTGGACAGCTCCAGTGCAGCTGCTAGAAACAGTGAACCCAAAAAATGTTTCCCTAGTAGACCTCACAAGAATTCCATCCCGGTTGCTGGTTCTAATGCATCTCATGGTAAATATGGTAGAAATTCTATTAAAGTAAATGAGAAACATCTTGCTGGAATCAAGAATCGTAAAAAGCCCTTTGGTGCTGTTTTTGATCAAACGGAGAAATCAACTTCTCGAAAATTGAAATCAGATGTGGCTGAATCTAGCATTAAAAACGCTTCAAATAATGATAGAGCAAAAGGGAATTCTTGTGGGAAGTCTGTGAAAGAAAAATCTACACAGAATGAGCGGAGCAAAATTGATGAAATAATGAAAAAGGTGGAAAAGCTTAAAAGTTTAGATCATTTAGTGAAAGAAAGAGATCGCGCATCTGTTGGATCCTTGGAGGATGGTGAGCCAACGCAGATCAAAAAACCCAAGAAGAAAAAGTGTGGATTCATGAGACCATCTCAACCTAAAAAAGAATCTAAGAGTTCATTTAAGGTAATGCAGAGTGTTTTAGATTTCACAAGAGCAACTCAAAGTTTACCAGACATTGCGTCTTTGAGCTCGGAAGAACGATGTACATCCCAGAAGAAAATCACTCAAAAAGCAGATGCTTCAGCCTCTTCTTCACATAAAGCGGCTGTCAAATCACGTTCTTTTGTTATCAAGACACCTGATGAGATATCTAAATCAAATATTACTGAAGCTAAAGGTCGGGAGAGTCCTAAAACTAGTCGTAGATCTAGTAATATTAAGAAATTTAATGATAGATCAAATCCGAGTTCTCGAGAGCAATCAAGCAAAGCTCCTGTGGAGGGTTGTAGCTCTACCTCGGTCAAGAATTATGTTGAGTCAAGCCATATGCATCGTGCAGATAATCACCACAGTGAGAAGAAGTCACATAGTTCCAATAAGAGAAGAAATAGTGAATATTCTGGTGTAGATACTTCTAATTCAAATAAAGTTGATGAGCCATCTTCCCAATACTCTCCCGAGATCAGTAGGAGTAGGAACGATTCTAGTGAGAATGAAACAAGTCGCTGTGCATCTTTGCTGCAACTTAACACCAAAATAATTACTCCAAGCAAAGCCTCATTTGAAGAAGAAATGAATTGTGATGGTGAAAATTCCCATAAGAACGATGAAACAGATAAAGAAAGGCACAATGTCATCCGACACAGGAGAAGAAATTCAAGAACATCTACACAACGTGATGATCGCAAAGGAACGCCCAACTTGAATAAAGAGCACACTGATGATGCAGTTATGGCTGTGGCCTATGACAGTAAAACAATTTCCTGTGATCAAACACAGAAACAAGGTGAACAAACAGCAACTGTTCCAGACAATAATGATACTGTCAGAGAAGAAAGAACTCATAGAGGACGGACTTCAATGCCTCGCTCGCATCGTGATAGAATTAGTGAACCAAGAACTAGAAGTTGTACTGGTAATTTGGGGGATTCTACTACTGAGTCTGTGGATGGAGGAGTGACATCATCGAGCGTTGCTCAGAAACGCGGTGCAGCTAGACGCTTGCGTTCTCATTCTCTTTCTGGTAAACACAAAGTTTCTGAACATGATTCAAGCCCGTTCCATGAGCCATCGCATAGTGCAGATTTGTTTAAAACTGAAGAAGGGAGTGTTGATGCTAGTAGTGCTGCAAGCCATTTTAACAGTGCCATTAAAGTGAATGAAACGGAGAAAGACAATGTGAAACCAGAGAGACTTGCCAGAAACGTTGCATCTGTTGTTGATACTGAAAAACAGTCAAGCAAAAGTTGTAGCTCTAATAAAAAGTCCTCTGATTCTGGTGAGAAAGCATCTATTTCTGAAACAAAAGTAAATGACTCGTCTGATAAGTCTAAATTGTTATTTAATTCTCTTGTGGAAATGCATTCCATTCAGGATTCCCCCTCTAGCGTTTCCTCAGCCTCTTCACCTTCAGAGCTCAGTTTACAATCTGCTCTGCAGTCCAAGTGTGCGGCTGTTCAGGTCCCCTGTAACAACTCTGACACCAGAATTGAGTCTGCCTTTAGAAAAAAAGGCTCATCAGAAAGCTCTAATCAAAGCTATCCTGTGAATGATACCAAAGAATCAGTGGTGAATGTGAAAAATGATGCAGGCAAGGCCAATGACTCAAAGTGTCTCACGGAAGACAACACACATGCAATGTCAAGTGAATTGCACAATTTGAAGAAAAGTGAGAAAAAAGAAGAAATTCGATTAGGGGATATGTCTCCCAGAAGCGATACTGAGATTTTAGCTAAAAATGATGTCTCAATTCGTGACAAGACAAGCAGGAGGCAAGTAACTCAAGAATGGGCGAGTGAAGGAGAGAATGCTGAACAATCTCTTGACAGACGAGAGTCTGTTTCTGATGGTGACAAAAGTTTAATTTTATCGCCTGAAAAGAAAGCTGAACAAAAATCCATGGCAGACTCTGACTCAAAGAGAAAGAAACGTGTTCTTCTGGATCGCAGTTCTTTTAATAAAAGTGGCAGAATTAAAGAGGTTGTAGAAGAAATTATAAAGGAAACTTCACCACAGAAAGTGAGTGGGTTTAAGTCACCTGTACAAGGTTCCATGTCACCGACAGTGAAATTGTTTTCTGGTCTGAAATCCACGGAAAAAATGTCAAAATTTTCTTCAAAAGCTGCTCCATCTGTAGACCCCTTGTCAACCCTAAATCAATCTAACAAAAAGGAGCCTGCAAACAATAGGATTTCTACCTCACCAGAAGTCGATTACTCCAATATTTCAATTGGGCGTAAAGAATTAGAGATTATTTCTCCGGTGAATTTATCTCCTTCAGTCAGATTGCAAAAAGACTATAAAGATTCATCTTTGAACCAGCCTCCCAAAGAACGTTCTGAAAATATGGTTACGACTGAAAGTGGAGGCACATGGAATAAAGGGACCTGTGGTGATTTCAATGAGAGTTCCACTGTTGAAACTGGAGAAATTGAGGAACTACTCCCACGAGCTCCTGATGTAGAAGAAAATGAAAAAGTTGCAGATTCAGAAGTTGGTAACTACTGTACTAGTAGTAAAACCTCAATTTCTGAGAGTGGTGGTAGTAACAGCAGCAATGCCGTAAATTTTGGCTGTTCAAGTTTAGAGTGCGCAGATGACAGGAAGTTGTTACATGAGGCTTGCAAGCAGAGTGAGTCATCTCGTCCAATTGAAGCTAAGCGAGAAACCAAGGTTATCTCTGGTGCAAGAGAAGAAGAAAGCCAAGTTGTTCTGACAGGTTCTGTAGAGCAGGAGCACAATGATAAAATATCTTCCGAACATTCAATTCAATCACCAAAAAATGCATCCTGTATTGCAGTTGGTACCAAAGTTACTGATGGCAGCACTTTATTAAAGGAGGATTCTGAGCTAAATGTTTCAAAAGTGGATGTGAGAGAATCTGAGACAGACTTCAATGAGAAAGAGTTTTCAGCTGCTGCTGTTGCTAAAGCAAATCGTTCTGACTCTCCAGTAAGCGATTCCATTCCAGTAAGAAACTCGCGAAGATCGTCTCTGAGAAGTCGCCGAAGTAGTACACAAGCGTCAACAATTCTGAGCCCTGTCACAAACGTTGGCACCGCTGTTGTAGCATGCGCCTCAGCTGAGCCTAAGCCTTCAGTCACTAAAGTCAGTAGTACTTCTGACCTTTCTACAGATCAAACGCATGGGAGAGCTACGTTCACCGTCAATGCTCATCTTCCAAATAATTGTGAATCGGGCTTGCCTCAAAGTGAATCAGGAGAGAAAAGCCCGGATTTGAATGAGAAGTGTCCCCCACGAATTGAACTTGGTAAATCAGAAAGCTCGAAGGAAGTCACCAAGAAGTCGGACACAGTTGATACCACAGGGACTGCTGCTTCATCAGTTCCTGAGCCAAATGTGAGTAGTGATGCAACTGGGGTTGACAAGTCATCCATAACCAGGGGCATAATTGAGACCGATCAAAGTGAGGAGATTCATCATATTGACGTTGACACAAGTAATACAGAAAAGACAGACGACCCTGCAACAACGTCTGTGGTGTGTGAATTGCCTGCTGCAACTCTATTTTGTCCAATTAATGAGGAACCTCAAGATACGTGTACTTTCAAGTCTGACGGTGCAAGCTCTGAAGACAGTGAAACTAATGAAAAACCTACCACTAGGGTTCTGAGAGGTCGTATTATTGAGCCTAAAAAGGGTGTTGTACCTAAAACATCAAATATGTCTGTCCCTCTCAGTTCAAATCAAAATCCTATTGAAACTCCTGAAAGTCTTTGTGTTCAACTCAAACCAGTCGTCCGTCTTTTCAATCATGCTGCCTTGCATGTGGGTAGTAAAACTGCAACACCAAGTCGAATGAAAAAATCGAAAGGTCTTAAACCTTCTGTACCTGAAATGAAGGATTGCCTCATAGTTCCCCCTCCTCCCACGCGCCTGCCTGTGCTGGTCACAGATGATCGGAAGGCAGTAGCCATGGATAAACGTCAATGTCGTGAGCAGTTGGTGCTTGTCATCAATATCAAAAGAGATGGCATACTTGGCACGGCGTATTTGGAGGACGGTAAAATGATGCGCTATCCTTTGCGGAAATCTAAAGCATCTGATACACCCGCGCCTCATGATTCGCTGTCAACTGAAGGTAAGGAACTGTTGAAAGTTGCTTCAAAAGAAAAGGGCGAAAAAATCATAACGAATGACGATACAACTGAAACCGAGGCTGGTGATTGGAAATCTGCTGTGCCTGTAATAAAAACAAAAAATGTTCTCGCAGTTGATAAGTTGGCAATAAATGGTCCCGACTCAATAGCAAGCGCTCCGGAGAAAGCCTCATCAAGAAGTTTGAGTCCCGTTGTGAAAATTCACTCCAAGATTAAGCAAGTGAACAATGATCAAAAGCCCATCTCTGATCCTGATCCTGAGGCTGCGGGCTCGCGTGGGTCCACGCCACAGCCTCCAATTATTGAAGCAGCAGAGACGAGTCAAAGTCGTTCAAAACGCCAGCCAAAAGCTTCCCAAAAACTCTTGGAGAGCTTTGAGTCTGGTAGCTTTGATCTCTTCAGAAATATGAGTAAGCCAATAGCTGAAAAGCCAAGTAATGAAATTGGTGTACCAAAATCAAAAGATAAACTGGAAGATGAAGTGTCAACTTCAAAACCTAAAGACAAACAGGTTGTTGAAGGCCAGTTTCTATCTAAAGAGTGTAGAAAAGATGTGTCTGCAAATTCTACTGAAAATTTGAAGCATCTTGCATCTTCCATAAATCCTGAAGATTCAGGAAGCAGTAAGGATGTTGCCGTGCTAAAGAAAAGACCACTAGAGGAAGATAGTTCTTGTATAAGTTCTAAGAAGAAGAAACGAAGAAAGGAGGACGTTGATGTAGACACGATCTGTTGTGGTGAGGATCACAAGAGCTCATTTGACTTGCAGCGGCACATGGTGAAGAAGGCCAGGGAGGGAGATCCCAGTCACGTCAAGAAGCTCCAATCATCAGGCTACGACAAGTGCACTCGGTGTCCAGCTTGGATCCGTGCTTCTATGATGGCGGTTCACCTTCAGAATATTCACAATGAAAGTAGTCATGCTTCAACCAAACTTCAAATCCAAACCACTGTGATTAAACTTAAAAAGCAAACTGTACCTGGTAAGAATATTTTTAATGAAAGTTCTACAGTTGAATATTCTCCCTTGGCAAAGAAATCTTATTCTGCAAAAAAGAAGCCTTTTGTTGATCTTGGTGAGAGAATTTCTGTTTCTGAAAGTAACATCAATAGTGATGAAAATGAAGAAAGTACTATAGTTAAACGGAAAAGAGGAAGGCCTACTCTTAAAAGTATTCTGTCAAATAAGCAAAACGTACCTAGAAACAAAACTCTGAACAAAAAGAGCGTCACGCTGAAATCTCCAGATCGTCGAAGCAGCAGTTCTGACAGTGATAGTGGTGATTCAGAGAACAGTGAGTCTGACAGCTCGACATCAGAAACAAATTCATTTAGGAAATCAAAGAAAAAGAAGCCCCTTAAGAAGAGTGCTTCCACCATCGACTCCTTCGACGACTGGGACAACTACAAACCTAATGCCAAAGAAGGTCGTAGCTTTGAACCACTTTCAGAACATTCCTTCCTTGATCACTCGGAAAACAGCAGAGCACAGATCAAAACCAAACTAAGCCTGCGCAGCAGCCGTCGTTGTCCTGACACTATTTCTCCGTTACTTGAGAAAAGCGCCGTTGGCAAAAGAAAACTGCCGAGGAGCAAATCTGAGAGAATAAGTCCTTCTTCCTCAAGTGATGAACGGTTTAGTGGTGACTCGGGTGATGAGAGCTCGGACTCGGATAGTGACTCGTGCAGTTCTACTTCAAGTGATGATAAGGAGAATATTCCTTTGGTTGAACTGGATATGTTCACTTTTCCCTCGAATGAATTTTCAATTTTTCTGATGGATCCAAAGAATCCAAAACTGAAAGTCTATACAAGCTTGGAAACCATATTTGTAAGTGACGTTTCCCTTGGTAATGGGAAGAAGCAAGTAAGCTATCTTACCGAAAATAATAACATAATTTATGCCAATCACAATCACCCTGTCTTTCCAAATCCTGATGATCTCCAAAGCCATATCCCGAGGCCACTTTTAGTTATGAAAATGACCAAGTTAGGGACAAGTGGAGAGAAAAATTCTCTGACTACTGTGGGCACTAACGTCCTTAAAGATTCCAACTCTCCTTCTTTGAACCGCCAGTCCTCAACGGTTAGCAAGGTTACTGAGTTGTTGTCAGAACTCATCTGTAAAAGTGTCAAGTCGCCGAAGAATAGCAAAATATTGAAGCGATCGCCTATTGTTAAATCGTCTACATCTGAATGTGCGCGCCCGCAGACAAAAGCAACAGATGAAAATGTAATCCCAGAAATGGATGTTTGCAATTCTGATGACCGACAGTCTATGTTGGACTTGGGTAGGAATATACACCTCTCTCCCATGAAGTGTCAGTCATCGACGTTGGACACATCTAGTTCCTTACTTCATTCTACCAAGAAGTCAATGGCGCTCGAGTCTACGTCTGTTTCAAAGAGTAGTGACGCTTTGCCTCAAACTCCACAGGAATCCAGTACAGTTGTCAGCCACCCTTCTCTCGAAGTGACGAATAAGTCACTCAATTCGGCGTGTGGAGTTGACTTGTTACAACAGGTAATATCTTCAACAATTTCATCTCCTCTTGGTTTAGAAGCGTATAGTAGCTCACAGCTTGATTCCTTTGGTGACATATCCGTCGTTGATCCCAACTCGTCAAGTAAACTCTCAGCTGACGAGGTAGCGTCATACTGCACCAATGATCGCAGAGATAGCGAAATACCGAGTACTCCAACAGAAGATCGTGAATCTCCTAAGAAAATTTCTGATGATTCTTCATTTCCTGGTAAAAACGTGCACATCATTCGTAAGGCTTTGCCTCGCTTGTTAAATAAGATAGTTTTGAAAGCATCTGGGACGACAAGTTCCAATGATTCTCTAGGCGAGTTCCCAACTAAAATCAAAGTTATAAAACAGACAGTACAAACAGCCACCACATCTGCTTCAGATTGTGCTCCAACTCCTGACGCTTCTTCTGATCCTCATGGATCATCTCCCGTTTATGTTGGAAGTATTTCTCCTAAGGCTTGTGAGTTATCAAACCCCAAAACAATCCCTCCCCCCTCAGGTGCTATTTCTCCCCTCAAAACTAAATCACTGGAGGAAACTCTTCAATTCGAAAGTTCTTCTTTGCCAATCTCAAAAGATGGTGTTACGTCTCCCGTCGAAAATACTGCTCCACAGCAAACTTCCAAACCTCAGAAGTCAACTTGGTCATTTTTGGATGATGATAGCGATGAATTTTTGGCTACACTTGAATTCACAGATACGCTACAAAGCCCTTCATGCTTGGATAGTTCTGAGGGGAACTTATCTTCTGATAGCCGCCACAAAGATCTCATTTCGGCAGTGAAATTGCCTGAGAAATTACCTTCCCTCGTAATTGGAGATGAAGATTTTGAAAATGTTTTTGACGAATCACATGTAACGTTCTTAAACCCAAGCACTGACAAGGAAGCAGATCCGTTAAGAAATGATTCGCCAAAATTAGAGAAATTGAACAGCAAACCCATGAAAGAAATATCTCCATGTGCAAATTCGCCTGTGTCGTCATGCGAACCAGAGCCTGTGACGATACCGCCAGAGTCCAATTCCAGCCCTACTTTTATTTCCCCTCCTAGCCGCAAGCGACTGCAGTGCTTCGATGAGTCTGACGTCAGCTCTCCTAGTAGAACTTACTCAAAACTAGCCTACTCAGCACTTTCGGACAACGACATTTTTGGACTTTGGCCAAGTAATGCATCGCCTAAAGTTTCCCTCCCAGGTTCACCTGTGAAAGAAGTTCTTGCCCCTGAAAAGCGCAAAAAGAAGTTTAAAGACTCGCCGGTTGTTAAGCACCAAATGTCCAAGGAGAATCTGTCACAAGATTCTCCAAGCAATTCACACTCTCCCTGTTATGAACCTGTTTCTGATGAAAAAGCAGTTGTCTGCAATGAAAGTGAACAAAACAATGAAATATCAAGTGATGTACTGAGCTCTACCCGCGTATCCAGTGATTGCGATAATACAAATATGCCTGAGAAACCTCCGTTTGCTGCCAGACGATCTTCGACATCCTTTTCTAACATCTCAGCTGTATGTCCGGCTAGCAATTCTCCAAATGATAGCTTGCCTCCAGAAGTGTCTGATTTGAGTCCAGTTAATTCGGGAAATCTGACTTCTAAAAGTGCTAAGATAAAACTAGCCGTTTCGTTTGATGACGGCTCTGTTCCGCTTGAATTTTCTCTGGATTCTATTAGGAATAAGGACATGTCCCTGTATGAAATCAGCAAGTTAGATGGTTCTTTTGCTAGTGGTAGCACAAGTGCGTCTGCTAATGAGTCTCCATCCCTAGCATTACCTTCTGGAATTGGTTCAACTAATCACTCAACACCTGTGCAATTTGCTAGCGATGACGACCTTGGTTGCATTAGTGGAAACGAGTCCCCTACTTCCCATTCCCAGCTTCAAATGAAGAACAAAAAATCAAGCAAACGGAAAGAGAAAAAGTCTAAGTCGAAAAAGAAGAAAAAAGAAAAACACCGACATCATTCGCCTGTCCAACCATCCTCGGATAACAAAGGCATCCGAATGAAGATTAACCTGATAGGTATGACATCCGAGGTGATGAATTTTGAAGCTCCAAAACCGGATGAATTTTCTCCACATCACAAAGTTTTTAGTCCTCTCATTGAGGCCTCTAAAGCACTTGATGTTGTAAATTTTGAGCGTCCATTTTCTGAACTGCCTTCTGATTTTACAGCTCTTGACGTGCAGTCTCCAGATTCTCCTACTTCAAAAGAAAATTGTGAAACCAGTCCTCTTGATCAGATTGAGCTGATCGACGCGAGCCAATCTTTAACTTCTCACGATGAAGCTGAAGCGATTATGTCAGACGGAGAACCTGAGCAAGATCCTCTTTTACTAAATGACTGCTCTCTGTCTAATGTGAAGGAGCATCCACTCGCCATTCAAACAGATTCTGCTGAAAATTTAGCTAGTACATATTCCCCTACCAGAAGAAAACGAAAACATCCTGAACACTCGGATTCCAACCTTGTCGCAAAGAAATTGAAAAATTTTTATTCAAAAGGTAGTAGTGACTGTGATGGAAATGTTAGTGATGATGCTTCGTGTGTGTCTCCTGAGTGCTTGTCTCAAGATGTCAAACCATCGGTTGACACTATATTATCTGAAAAAGTGGACCAGAACAAAATTACTTTGGATTATGAAGAAAAAGATGAGAGTGCTTTATCTCCTAGACCATGGTTAGGTAGAGGAGCTAAGCTTCGTGCTGCAGTTCTCATCCAAGATCAGCAGGAAGGAATTATAGATTCACAAGTCATATCTTCTGACCCTCCTGTACCGACGGACAACATTCAATCGTTGACAAGTATTCGATCTCCCAGCTCAAAAGATGGTCAGTTTTCTGAACCAAGCTCTCCCAGAAAGAATAATCGCTCTCCTGCAATAATTTCAGTAAGAAATCGAAGATCTAGTACATCTGTTCCTTACAGTAAAGATTTGAGTCATGTTTCTCCAAGGCATTCTACTCCAAAAGTCAGGCGTGCTTCAGCTGATACTACTACTACTTCTCCTGATGATAGAACGTGGCACTCACGAGGTGCCAAGTTGAAGGCACAGATCTTGATATCGGATTTGCAGAGTGGTGTTGAAAATACTAGCGTTATCTCTGGCAGTCCGAAGTCTGTTTCTCCCGACACTTCCCAGGCTACCATTTACAGCCGTAATGATATTCGTTACTTTTTCCAACCGAAAAAGAAATCCAATTCGGAATCAAGTAGTCAATCTTCACCGAGTATAGCTTCGGGATCCCGACCTAAGTCGGACATTCGTTCTTACCTTGTTCCTAAGAATTCTCATGTTGAACCTTCTTTGTCTGATGAGAACAAGAAGAAACATCCCAAACGTTCCCGAGAATTTGATGAAAAAAATAAGCAGAGACCAGAGCTCCCAGAAAATCGGTATAGACCAATACCCAGTGCCAGTGATGTCAATATACCAGTTAATAACTTAAAATGCTGGTATGAATCACGCTGCAGCAGACTTCCTATTTCGTTTGGAGGCATCCCTTTAGGCTCTGGAAATTTTGTTGGGTTTGATTCCCTCGAACCGTATTCGGGTGCCAGGGCTCAAACCTTGCGTCACGTGATCACACTCGCCAACATGAAGAAGTGGAGTCAGCAGTCCAATCTCTACCCAGTTCCTGTCGACCAGATATTCGATTGGGATGAAGATCAGCTTGTTTCTGAGTTAAATTTTTAGCTAACAACGTCACTGATGATCGTAAGATAATTTATCATTCTTTGGAGCCATCTCATATAGGGCTTTGGGTCTAGAGTGTGATGTGATAAAGTTGTATGTTTCCTTAGAAGTTAACTCAAGTTCAGGTTAGAACACTCATATCAGACTCTTACTTCTGGAACTGAGAAATTTTAACAAATGAGAGCACACTCAAAATGCTCTCCAAGAAAGTGCTCCAATTTTTCAGTAAAGAATGGGTTGCTTGGGATTGTATTTCAGAATTATACCGTTTCTCTTTCGTACCAAGGAGAGGTGGGAAGCCTAATCGAAAATATATCGTGTTATTTACAGATACTACTAAGCGTTGTTATGATTGGTCAGCTGCGTTGCTGGATGTTCGGTAGATTGGCTGAAGTTGCTTGTTGTACCACCGTTGCCATCATTAAATGATGTTGAGTTGCGAAGGGTTTGCTTTCTTATTTTGCGATTTTTATTGATTTACTAGGGAGGCCAAAATGCAATTTAATGAACAATATATCTTTCAGTGGTTCGACATGCTAAATTTAGGTATGTTTTGTTATTCATTTCTTTCCCTTCTATTCAATATTGGTCTAATTTTCAAAATTTGAAGAAGTTTCCAAGAAGCTGTACCAGTTTTCCTTTTTTTATTGTACAATTATGTTTACAATCTTCAATTTCTGTCACTTTTTTAAACTATAAAATTATGGTTTTACCCACCTCTGATCTCGTCGTAGGGGAGAAAGCTTTTTTACTCAACTGTCGTCACAGTTCCCATCACTGTTTATATAAATTACGCCCTATGTTAAGGCTATTTGTGGGCAAAAGGTAGATCCTTTTCATTGTTTTTTTCTGGTCGAAGAATTTATATTTTTATAGGAATAGCTACTTTCCTATTTTGCCCTTAGTAGTGAATTTGATGGTATATATCATATGTTGAAATGTCACTGGAACGGCCTGGAGGTATATAAGTGGTTTTGGCTCTTTATCAACATCTCTTTGTGCGTTGTTATAGCTGCCTTTCCTTTATTAATGAGCTGTGCGTCACTCTCCAACAAACGGTTGTGGGGTAGCAGCTTGAATTACAGTAGCAAAAAATTTAAATCAACTCCACGATTCCCCGACTGCTTGTGTGCCAATGAGAAGTTATTTGTTCGAAATAGTTGAGTGATTCTTATTCGAATTGCTAAATTATATGGAAAGCCTCGAGCCCTGTTTGGCGCTCCCTCGCACTAGTCAGTGTTATGTAAAGATTTGGACGTGGCTCTTGTGAAGGTGCAAGTCCCATTCTATTCTGTGGAACGTTTTGTCCAACACATTTTGTTGTTAACTATGATAAATATTTTATTTATCCAGTTGTTCATCTGTAAACTTTATCATTTTCGTGTTGCGAGAAAGAATGCTTTTCGAGTTATTGCTATTTAGAATTTTGAACGTCAGTATTGTTTGGCGAGCCTCTTCGTCTTGGAGATCGCGTACGCTGATGGTGTTACCCTCACATTTGAGGCTTTTTTTCAATTGAGCTGCGCTGCAGCTTTTGTGCAGGTACCGAGCTTCTTCTGACGCGTGAGGCCCAGCGCTCACACGCAATTAATTTACAGCAAAACTTCGAATGAGAATTGAGTAGCCTCTCTTGCGTTCTGATGTCTGCCGATGCATCGCCTTCCACTTAATGGTTGCTGTTCTGTTACAAGCAAATTGTGTGCGTATTTTATAACTATCTACTCGCGCCTCGCGTTACTGAAGATCCATGTGAGTTGCTGCCTGCAGTTGAAATGATGACCATGACCGCATCAAAAGCCAGAACTAAAAACTCCGAAAATAATCTGTACCCGATTGTGACTTCAGTTGCTAAATTTAGCTCTCTCTTTTTCTAGGGTTAGGTACCTTGAAGATGCTTAATCTATTATGTTGGTTAAAGCACCTCCTGCGAATACGCGCGGCTATTCGAAGCGTAATCACTTTTGTCCGTTGCCTTTTCATCCATTTCTTTTTCTGCCTGAAATTGACTGTGTGACAAGTGTTTCCTTATTTTTTTTATTCACTTCACACCTGCTCCTCTCGTTTTCTCAGTTGTCCCAGACTCACGTTTTAGGTTCTTGAAGTGTCCCTTGAACTTGACCGTGGGATCTGAGCAGAAACTGTTAAGTCGTGTATGATATTCTTTGCTCTCATATGTTTTGGAGCCGAACTCTCGGAATCGAATGTTAAATCGAAAGCGTTCTTGCCATGTTTAATGCGTTGGAATAGGTCACTTCGTCTCGCATGACTCGTCAACGTGTCACACTACAGTGTTAAACATGCTGGATGACTGCTAAGTATGTCTTTGAGGTCTCGCTTATGTTTTTGTAAGTTTAATTCTTAATCGTATAAGCACTCTGTGCATTTTTAAGTTGAGGTATATAATTGGAAGTTGTCGAACTGATGAGCAACTGGCAACGCTTTATTGTATTTTTTGCTTTCTAGGGGTGATTTTATTTGTGGTCTTGATGCCTACAGACTGTTTATGTTCAAGAGGAAAATAGGAGACGTTTGACATCCTTTGAAAAAATCTAACCGTATTGAAAACTAAGAAGTTGGTCTCTACTAGCTGACTGAGTTGTCACATCACGTGTTATTTTACACCCACGTGTGGTTTTCTGTCGACATTTTTGGCGTGCATGTGTGTTTATTATGTATATTGATGTGCGCGTGCTGCCTGTAAACAAGACACCGAGACGCCTTGCTTTTGTGAGACTTCGTCATCGTGACGAGCACAAGCAGTTTTGAGTGGTTTACTGCATATGTACATATGTCAATAACAATTTGGCTGCTGACGGCAAATGTGGAGTCGACTTTGAATGTACAGTTTCATTTATGGTGTGTTGTCGACCCCCCGGATTTCAGAGAATATCTGATCAAAGAGTTCTATTTTCGTAAGAAGGGCGTTTTTAGAGATGAATTTTGTATATAATCTCACAACATACCGAATACATGAGTATTCTCTTCGCCTGTGTTTGATTTGCCCTTCCCATTTATGTATCGTGAGCAATAGTTTACGTTTGGTTAAATTTTAATTTTTTGCTCATGCTTGTTCTAATAACTATGTTATGTTTTCTATTAAAACTTGACCAAATGCAGTGTCTGCTTGATCGACATTATACGAGTTCGAAATGGGACTCACTCTTTCAGTAATACGACGAGAAAGAGAGGAAATTTAAATTCATTGTGTGGATGCTCCATACCCACTTGCGTCTAAAAATCGTCCAAATGCTTACTCGGTATTGGGTGTTATTTGAATTTCTCATTAGTTCACGGGCAAATTCGTACAATTTTATTCACGAACACTACTAACTTTACGATCCTTTTCAAGTATGATCCTTTGTGTGTTTTATGATGCTTCGAATTCTGTGGTTTCTTTTTGCCCCTTTTCAGAGGAGTTACTACATTTTCTGTTCAATTTTACGAACCCCTGACATCGAATTTAGATTTGCTTGGTTATCGAACAAATAAGCTTCGAAATAAATGCTTCACATCAAGTAACACTTCTTACATGCAGCTATGATCACAACTACTCGACACTGAGGCCTGTTGCTGAGATAATGCTGGAGTGACTAACCAGCGGAAATTGAGGGCTGTCGCTCTGCTCGGTACGTATTTTCAGGGTGGCGCATAACTAAAAGTCCCTGCCATTTTAGAATTTGATTTTTTTTCTCAATGAATTGATTTTTATTTTTTCACAATTATCAAGCTACGTCGTTAGAAATTTAAAAATGAATAAATTCGCAATCAAGAGAGTGAAAGAGAATTTTATTTTAAACTAAAAATGGGGGGTCAATCATTGGAACAGTGTAAGATATGCTGGTAAATTTTGCTCGTACGGATGAGAAAAGGTGTACGTAAATAAAGCTCAAACTGTCCAACAGCTTGAAGCAAACACACAGGAGGAAATTCATTTCATACAGCCTCAGATGCCAAGTACTGTTGTGGAAAATGTCTTGCAAAGAGCTCGTGTTTGCGAAGCTGAAAATGGAGGTCATTTACGTGACATTTTTCATACATAAATCAATATAAAATTCAAATCTTTAAACTATGTAATAAAATTTCAATCTATAAACTATGTAATACAAAAGAATTAATAAAGAACACTTATGTAAAAGAAAGATATTTTATTTTAAAACGATCAAGTGACATGCGTCACCCTGTAGTTGGAAACAATGAAATAAATATTGGGTATTTTCTTGAACTTTTCGAGCTTGGGTTCTTGGCGACTGAATGATACAGAACATCAGTTGCAAATTTGATGAGGTATTGAAAATTTCGCAACTGAGATGGATTTAACACGTAGTGTAGAAACTAATTTACAAATGACGAGAAAGTCATGCGAAATCTGATCCTGAAACTCTTCTTACGATGTACCTATTGCTGCCGTGCCAGCAAAGACCATAATGTTATTGATGAGTAAATTAAGTAATGTTCGCGCCCGCCATTGACAAGAAATTATTCATAGGCGAGAAACTGATCATCCGGAAGTTATTCAGTGCAAAAATTAAAGTCGTGTCCAATAACATCAATAGATCTGCTGTCGAGGTGTCAGAGTTAAGTAATTCTAGATCTGTTTTCGGCCGGCAAAAGTTCTGTATCGTGTAACATGTAATTCGCGCTTAGGTATGGGGCATTAACCTCTATCACTATTAGCATTTTTATTATTCTTATGTTGTTTTTTTAAGAAAAACAAAATCTCAATTTTCTTCGTGCGAAAAAAAGGCATTGACGACAGTACTGAATGTTGTAATATTGATTAAAAGATTTTTAAAATTTGATCTGAACTATATTTTTCAATGTCAACCTTCCAACTTCCTCAGCTAAAATTGTTGAATTTTCTCAGAGAAAAAATTCACACATGAACTTTAGCTGAGCAGAAAATCTGCTGGTAGCGAAAAGAATTTCATCTTCAAAATAATCACTACGGGCGAATTGTTACAACGGCCTGTAAATTTTTCTAAATGAGTATTACCAAGAGCCAAACCTATCGTAAATTCCTGATAAGCTCGAATAAATCACCAATACTTTCTTTTCTTCACAAAAAATTGTGAATTCAGATGCTCGAGATGCTGGTCTCAACACTTAATTAACATGGGTATTACGATAACCATGTATGAATAGCAATTAAGGGTGTCTGTGTTAGGTATTTAAACGCGATTTTTGCTCTTATTTCAATTTAAATGCGCACAAACGAATGCATTTTTCAACTAAGCGTTACGAGGATTGTGTTCTTTTAGTAACTTATATTCAAATGCACTGTCAAAATCAGGTTAGTCAATGGAAAGGAACTCATTCTTGATGTGCTTTTCTGTCAATCATTTTTTGATGCAACATTTTACACGGGTATCCCGATACCAATGTGTTATTATCAATTAAGGATGTTTAGGTTAAGGTGTTTTAAAAACCAATGTATCGACATTTCATGTTTGTACTTTATTGGAAATAAATGTTTTTCTTTCTTTCTTTTTTTCTGGTGCAAAGCAGGTTAGATCAGAAGCGCAGTCAGGGGGGGGGGGCCATGGTCCCTTCGAAATGTTGAGCTCGGGGCCAGTTTCAGTCGCCGTTTTTAAGTAAAAGAATAATAAGATTGCTGATAATGAATGTCCAGCCCTCCCGAGATTTTAGGCTGTGTGGTTAGAGGACGCTACGCGAGGGGACGCTGTGAATGTGTGAGTGCCGGCGGTCGAGAGACGCGGTCGGTGCGCTAGCTCTGTTGTGTAAGGTTCATGTGCTTGAGCGTTCGGTACATTGTCCTCGGTGATTATTGGCAGTTGGACTGCGACAAAGTTTATCTGTGTTGGCCGTGTAACGCCCGGAGCCTTGTGCGGAAAGTGTTCCGTGGATTGGGCTTGCAAGGCAAGGTCGCGGTGGTTGTGAGGGGATTTGGAGGAGACCATGTAGCAGCGGGGCTGCGGTACTGAAAAGTACTGTGCTGGACAGCACGGTACAGCTAGCCTGTACGAAGCTTCCTTGGACGGTAAGCGCGTGGTTGAGGTAGCTGGGCTACGTTCTCGCTCACTGAATTGTTTTTGTTTTTACGCAACAGCTGGCTGTGGCGTAAAAACATGCTCGCGAGAATGCTGGCCAAATTACATGCTCGCGAGAATGCTGGCCAAATTTGGCCAGTGAGTCGCGGTCTTTAGACGCAAAATAATTGAAATCTGCCCATTTTGCTTGTAATCAATCAATCATTCATTAATCAATCCTAAAGGATTGATTCATGAAAAATTTCAACGTCAATCCTAAAGGATTGACGTTTATATTTTTATTATATTTTTCTTTTAATTTTCATATGTCGAAATTCTAGCCATTACTCGAATGCTGAGGTCCATTGCGGACTTTGAAAGGCAGATTTAAGAGCCTTCGGCAATAAAGGTCAAGGGCTGTGATTCGCTTGATCAGCCTAAAAATT
>JACJUY010010074.1:1953-24677 GCA_014220935.1 Platorchestia sp. MABIK | reverse complement strand
ATACAATATCTATTTATTTTTATATTTTGATGTTTTGATTTTGAAAATTAAAAAAAAAGTTAAATATAAAAGTTTAAATATCGTCCGACACGCAATTTTTTGCCGCGAAAGTGCATAATATGGAATATTTAGGGAATAGCAAAAACAGAGAACCGCTAAAGTAGATGTCGCGAAAGTTGGGGCACTACTGTATGTGAAAATGAAAAAATAAAAAATTATAATGCCTTACATTTCTTATATCCCCATGCAATACAGTTTACACAAATATATAATCCCTAAAATTCTCAAAATTAGGATTAAAAAAAGCACATTGATGAAATCAGCTTAATTTTTTTGGTGTTCAGGGGACGGTCTGGGTCAAATTTGGATAACGGTAGGTTTTCAGTTTATAAACTCATCTTATAGAGAATTTTCTAGCGCATCCAACGATACAATTTGCTCTCAAGTACGCACATTGGTTCGTCTCCTAGACGGAGTAGAATACGCGCAGTAACGTGACCTTGGCTTGCCAGTGTATGAGTGATTTCCCCCTTCCCTCCCTAATTACAAATCAGTTTTGGGCGTTCCTCAACGTGAATAGCGAGAGAGTTCATTCATGACCTTGCTTGAAAGGCCTTAGTACTCAAACGAAACATTCTAACTCTCAGTGTTAATTATGATGATGTAACTGAGTGTTTGTTTTGAGTCCGACTGCTCTGAGTCATCAGGTAATTAGCCGTTGTGTAAACATATAATTGCCTCCCGCAGTTTTGAAGGTACAAGAATGGCAAATTTATCATTTGAAAGGGCTCAAAAAGAGCTACTAAGCGAAACAGTTGAAAAAGAAATTTTTTTCGTAGTAACTAGGAAAAATTACTTTTTTAAAAAGACTTGTGTTCTGAAATTTGCATTCACTTTTTTTGATATGGATCCTTTCCCACGGTTTTGAAGGTACAAAAATGGCTAATATACATTTATCGATAGAGCTTGGAAAGATCTACATTAGCTGTAAAATTCATAAAAAGAAATAATTAGTTGAGTAAAATTGAAAAAAAAAATTAAAATTTTAGAAGAATGGCTCTCCTGAAAACTTGACTTTTTGATCTTTGAAGAGGCCCTCCTCCCACAGTTTTGAAGGGACAGGAATGGCAAACATATCAATCGATAGCGATTGAAATATCCTAGAGAGGCAGTGGTACAGTTTTTTTAATTTCAAATCATGTTGAAAATTATAACCAGAACAATTTGAAAAATGGAAAAGTGATCGATTTTTGGGAATTTTTATTTCATAATTCAAAAACTCGCATCAAAAAATCTTACCACAGGATCTCAAGACAAGACAATTAGCTACCTAGAAAACTTATATCCAGTTCTGCAACTTTAAAATTGTGGGCAATGGACACTTTTCCTCAACACCCACTTTTTCAGGTAAAAAAAAATAATTTTTTCATGAATTTACGAAAAAAACATGAGTTCAAAAAGAAAGGCCGCATCATTTGACACCTATTGTGAAAATAAGTGATGTACCAATGTATCGGTATCAGCAGCATCGGTCATTTTTACTGGTATCGGTATCTGCATAGGCAAATTTGGCCAATACTTTACTGATACTTTCCAATAAAACGTATTTTATCATGAAAATGAAAGTCATAAATTGTGAAAGTAAATGTATCTAACCTAATAATACCCGCTGTGTGTTTATTTAAATATTTATTCATATATTTGTTTGGTGTCCGCTTCTTAAGAAACATGGATGTCCGAGTGTGCGGTATCATGGATTCCGAACATCTCAGCGTAACATTGAAAATGTCCCTTACATGCATTGATATGTTTGATATTTCATCAGGATAGCTTCGATCATGATAGGTTAAGACAGGAAAGGTTGAGTAATTTTGACAGAATTTTTTCACGGGACCACCAGCTTGAGGGGATCTACTACCCTGTATTTTACCCAATTTACCAAATTTTTCAAATTTCACTGTTCACGTTTCTATTGCATCTAGAGGAACAAAAATTAATACAGACATGTAAAATTGAATTCTGAACGCATTTTCTCCAACAAAAATCTTTGATTTTCGCAATAGAAAAAAGTTATTGTGCGAACATAAGAAAAAATATATATTCTTGCGCAAAACTTTTCCCACTCTACAATTTTTTACGTAGAAGCGTGATTGTACAGTCCGTAGAAGCTCGACGCGGTTGGACAGTAGAAACCTTGCAAGGTAGGATTTTTTAAAATTTTGAATTAGAAAAATAATTTATTGTTCTATTTGCCCAAAAGTTTTTCTTCCCAGGTAAATCCTAAATACTTTCTCTATTCTGAGCTTACACATTTAGATTGCAACTAGGTGAACAAAAATGAAAACATATGTAAAATTGAATTCTGAACTCTTTTGCTTCCATGAAAATTTTCAATTTTTGCAAAAGAAAATTGCAATTGTTGGACATTGTAACAATTACACTTTTTTAATTAAAAATTTTAAAAAATCTTTTGTTACGAGGTTCCTACAGTCCTTTCGCGTCGAATGAGACCACAATCGCGCTTCTACGTGAAAAAGTGTAGAGTGGGAAAAGCTTTGAGCATGTATATTTATTTTTCTCATGTTCGCACATAACTTTCTATTGCAATAATCAAAAATTTTTATAGGAGAAAATGTGCTCAGAATTTAATTTTACATATCTGTCTTCATTTTCGTTCCTCTAGATGCAATAGAAACGTGAACAGTGAAATTTGAAAAATTTTATATATATGAAATAAAATACAGGGTAGTAGATCCCTTAACGATGAAATTGTCCATAGAATTTCCACGGATCCTGCCACTCCCTAAAAACACCCTTGGTTTATTTAGAGTCCGCTTCTTCCATTTCTCTGTCACGCTCATAAATGTAGCCATAATGACCGTATCTGCAACACGAGTTTCATCAGTGCGCAAGTTCAATAATATTTTTTATCACGGGTACTGTTATGATAAATATTCTTGTTAGTCATCCACATCTGGAAAACATGTTCAAGAAAGAAAGGTTTTGAATCCCATCATTTTTGGCGGGCTGTGCACACTACTAGTCAAATAAAGAGCATATTCATACCTAGTAAATTAGTGGGTTAACTGTTGAATTACCGTGTTTAATCAGGCCCGCTAACTGAATTTACTACTTTTAACTCCCGATGAGTCACGTACGTTCAGTGAGTGAACGCTATGTGGCATGAATATTTAAACACAGTAAAAACACAGTAGCGACAAAAAATTTTCAGACTTTTACAACTAAAACCTATATAGTTTGACCTAATTTCCATTTCTAAATGTATGTGACAAGCTAACATAAATAAAACCAAATAAATCAAGTTGAAGGCGCATTTTAAAGTTTTTGTAAATTTAATATTGAAGTTTAAGATGTTTGAAAAATTCACGAACAATCTTATAGTTGGTTTCGCATTTGCAGATATTTTCGGTTGTGGGGCCTATCGAATTTTAATGTTTTCTTTTCGTCAAATTATGTATTTTGGTGTGAAAAACACAAAAATGATGACCATTTTGTGGAGAAATTATACATTAAGTGTTACTAACCTAACCTAATCATGGGTATAATTTCAAACACCTCACTGTTAATCATGGTGAAAACTTTGTGGACCCTGCAACAGGTGCTCACACTCAAATGATTGAGAGTGCATAGAAGAGGCTAAAAATGAAAAAAACGTCATTGAGGCTCTCACCGACATATGATGGACTCGTTTCTGTGTGAATTTGCGTGGCGAAAACGTTCTGAGAAACCGCAGTATTTTCATAATATATTAATGGATATAAGCGAATTTCAGGCTTAATAAATAATTTCTCCTTAAAATGGTTTTCATTTTTTGTGGTTTTCACACCAAAATACATACTTTGGCGAAAAGAAAATATTAAAATTTGATAGGCCCCCAAACCGAAAAGAGCTTCTTTGAAAAGAGTTTGCTGCTGCACACTGTGTGTGTTAGTACATACGTATACTACTTGCGTTCACGCTGCCATTTCTGAGACTAAATGCTACATTAAATTACTAGTTTACGCCTGTAAATGGAGAAAAATATCATTTTTAGGTAATTTAGTAGGACAATAACCTCAGTTGGCAAATAAAGATTGCTAAACAGTGAATACTTGTTTGTTCATACATACTGATAACGGTTTCATCCAAAATAAAGCGGAAAGATGACGCAATAGAAAAACTTTGTGCGGATAACGAATCAAATGATATAGTTAACATAGCAAAAGCAGTTTTATCATTCCTAATCAAAAATTATATTGTCAATTTTGTTATATTTTCAGATATATTAGTAAATAATTTTATTACAACACCCATGTAAGGCTTATAATGATTTGATTTTATTATAGTTGTAAAAGTATCGGTTTCAGTAGTAATATCGGTCAAAGTACCGGTATTTTCATGTATCAGAGTATCGGCATCGGCCAAAAAATGGGTATCGGTATTGGCCAAAAAAATGGTATTGGTAGATCACTAGTGAAAATCTTAGAAAAATTGGTTGAGAACCGATGGATTTATGGTCTCCCTCAGACGGTCCCCCTGAGTAGTTAAAACTAAATGTATTCCACTTTTTATCTTTCTCAAAAAAGCGAATTTTATCACAATGCCAAAAAAATGTTTCTAGATGTCAAACTTCTTAATCAAATTGACAATTATTAAACACAAAAAATTGTCACCAATAAATGTTTTCAGTTTCAGAATTAAGCCACGGTACAGATTAGGATCATGATCAGAAGCTTCACTGTAATGAAAATTTTTGAGAGAATTAGAAAGACAACATTCACCAAAATCAGAAGATTTTATAATTATCACAGCTGTGATGATCTTCCAACTAAAGACAAATAGGCACCTAATACACAACCTAATTCTACATTGGTTAGCAGTTCAACTATCTTACTAAGTGAATACAACTCAAGAAACAATCTATATACATCAGTTTACTACTTTAGAACTTACCATTTGATATTACACATATAAATATTTAAGGGGAGCATGTACTAAAATCAGCTAAACTGTTCAACTGTGTTTTTTAATTCATCTTATAGAGAATTATTTTGTGAATCCCACAATTTGCTTTACTTCCTTGTAAGTTCATATGTCTACTACAGCTCTGTAGGCAAAAAAATTATAAAAGAACTCCAGAAGCTTTTTCTCTTACTTCAATTTTTGCCAAAAAATCAACTTCAAATTTCTATTTCTTTGGCATTTTTCTGCCGATTTTCAACATTTAATTCACAAAATGACAAAAAAAATGTTAGCTATAGAAGTACGATCAGTACGTTTTGAATTTTTGTTCTAAAACTATTTTATTTTATGACTATATTTGTAGAAAAGTAAAAATTTTTTTCTCAATTTTCTAAAAACTTTTATCAACGTTCAAACGATTTGGATTATGCTTTTATAGCTAACATATTTTTCTTCATTTTGCAAGTTAAATGGTACAAATTGGCCAGAACATGCCGGATAAATAAGGATTTGAAAATGTATCCAAAAAACATGAGAAGTGTCATTTAAGCAAAAAATTATGTCAAAAAATCTCATGAGCAAAAATGTCTTACAATTCCTTTTTACATATAACTACAAAGTTTCAGATAAATCGGACAGTAAATAAACAGACCGACCAACCAGCCAGACGCTTCCCTTAAATTTTTTTCGAAACTTATACCACTACACTGAAGTTAATTCTACACTAACACACAGAAAACTATACCACCTTCATTGATCTAAAGAATTCTTGACTCATGAACTCAAGATACAAGTACAGCATCTAGACTCAGGCTTTATTTTGAACAGTATCATTTATGTCCTAGATGCATAAGCTCATGTATCAATGTAAGATGAGAATGCTCTCCAAAATATTTTTTGTAAATGTAACTCTGCATTCAATCTTACTTATACTTGTAAGCATAATCAATCAGAATATTCTAAACAAAGGAATATGTTTCAGTATTTGGATAATCCATTAGTTCAAATGATTATTATCAAAAACTCATAAATATATCAACTAAGGATTTTTACACTAAAACATTATAAAATTAATTCTAAACATTTCAATAATTGAGTTTATTGAAAATAAAGTGACCTCTCTTTCTATCCCATAGGTACTTTTTAGCTGGAGCATTGGAGCATTATAGGTTTAAATTTTTCACAAAGCTCAAACGCTCCAATAGATACATCTTATGCCATGCAACACTACAAATATGTACAAGGAGTTGCCAATTGAATCAAATAGCTACTCTGGTCATGGTTGAATAGGCCATTTGAACCAAAATTTAGTTGTCAGTGATAATCACAATCTAGTTCTACTGAGATCAATAGTTTTATTAAGCTATAAACAAAACCTAGGAAAAAAAATTTATACAACTTAGCTATCTACCATTGTTACTTTGATAACACGTTTTCTCTAAAACTTTTTTTCCTATTTAGAAAACACGTGTGGAACTGTGATTTAAAACATAGATTTAATTGTATTTCATACCTCAAGATATAGTTGCTTTCTCTCATCTTTACTGCATAGTTTAACATAAATAAAACTGTTTCTGCAAATTTTTTATACATCTGCTGCAACAAATATTTTAATGACTACAGTTTTCATACATAAGCTGTGACAGTTAAAATAGGTATTTTCTATCATAAACAAGTAAAAAATTTTTTCTATGAGTGTTTATACTTCTTCCTACAATTTAAATATGTCAAATTTATGAATGATAATTATTTACTATTCACACATTTGACGTATTATACCTTTCCTTTACCTCCAAAATCTTTACGACACCACACCCATCAAGAGTAGGTACTACCCTGGACTTTACCTAATTTACAAAATTTTACAAATGTCACAGTTCAAGTTTCTACTGCATCTAGAGGAACAAAAATGCATAGAGATATGTAAAATTGAATTCTGAACACATTTGCTTCAATAAAGTGTTTAGATTTTCTCAAAAGATAAAAAGGTATTGTACAAACATACAAAATTATTTAAATTAGCTAAAATCCCAACTTCTGCAATTTTCAACTTAGAAGCTTGATTTTGGTCTTTTTTGATGTGGAAAGACTCCAGCACCACAAAAAATGAAGTGTTTTTAAAAATTTTGAATTAAAAAATATTAATGATTTTTTGTTCATAGAATTTCTATATATTTCTAAATTTTCCAAATTTTAAGGTTTTTGCATTTCTATTGCAACTGGGTTAACAAAAATGCATAACGATGTATAAAATTGAATTCTAAACCAATTTTCTTCAATAAAGTTTTTCAACTTTTGCAATAGATAAAATGTTATTGTGCAGACATACAAAACTATTTAAATTTGCTCAATCTTCTACAATTTACAATTTAGAAGCTTGATTATGGTCTCATTTGCCGCAGGAAAGCAGTGGGAACAGCGTAGAGAAGCAAAATTCCATTTAAACTCCAATTTAGGTTTTTTGGTGAAAAATTTATTATTATTGTGAAAAAAAAATTCACCTAGAAATTCATTCAAAATTGTATTTTAAATTTTAAAAAAAGCTTCAGTTTTGAGATGCCGGAGTCTTTCCGCGTCAAATGAGACCAAAATCAAGTTTCTAAGTTGAAAATTGCGGAAGGAGTAGGGATTTGATCTAATTTATTTAAATTTGTACGTTTGCACAATACTTTTTTCCTTTGGCAAAAATAAAAAACTTTTTAGAAGCAAATGTGTTCAGAATTCAATTTTACATATCTGTGTGCAATTTTGTTCTTCTAGATGCATTAGAAATGTGAACAGTGACATTTGTAAAATTTTGTAAATTAGGTAAAGTCCAGGTAGTACTTTCCCTTAACATAATCAGTTAACAATAATGCTGATCACTAAAAGAATAAGTCTACGAACAAGAATTTTGCATTTGATGGTTTACTGTATGGTATCTGGTATAAGGTGAGCAGTGTTGGCTAACAGATAATGTGAAGTCACACAAAATTACTTGCAATTTATTGAAGTTGAAGTACTTTTTACACTTCAAAATTATTGATGAAGGTTTGCTTTAACTATTTATTGAGAAATTATGCATTAAATGCAATGTTTAGGAGACTAACAGGTAGGGAAGAATTTCAAGGAATTTTATTATGCCCAGACACAATGACAACTTGGAACTACAAATAGCAATCTAGTAAATTTTTGTGAACTACTTCGAAGTGCCGTAAGAGAAGCGAACGCTTTTTCCTATGAATTTTTTCATGAATTAATAAATAACACTTCCGGATTGAAATAAGCTCTCGGATATTTACAGCATGTTTATAACATTTGAATCGACAGTTATAGCCCGTGAAGTTTTTGGAATTTAAGAATTTGGAACCCAGTTAGTATTTCTTTACAATAAAAAATTTCTAATCAACTTATCAAATTACTACCTCTAACATTCATAGTACTCATCTTGATCTTCATGATGCAAAAAAGATCTCCTCCATAGGTGAAAAATTGTAGCTGGAATTGCTTCTCAAATTCAAAAAACATCTTTGGCCAGAACAGACTGCTGCATTTGATATTCTAAGGATTTCACAGGATGCACAAGCACAAAACCACTCACTAAGAAACTCAAAAGATCACTAAACCTCTCTAATGAATGGACATTTGTGTAAAAACAAAGAAAAAAATTTAGGCAACCAACCACAGCTAAGCAGAGCCGCAGCTGGTTTCTCTGAGCGAGTCTGCGGGGGAGGGGTGTAATTATGGAGGTTTGGGTAGCCAACACGGGACAAATGACGTTTCTGCGTGATAGAGGAAGGGTTTAGGAGCCTTTTCAGGCAATAATCTTATTTTCTGTTTTTAGCCCTAAAAAAACGTTCGATTGCCTTAACACGTTCCCTGCGTATTGGGCCACATGTCTACCAACAGGTAAATTACCCATTTATGTACCGGTATAAATGCACAACATTGTATTTGTTTCACAACATTGTTAAAAAATAATTGTTGTCATACTAGGTGAAATGTCATCTTACAAAATTTCTTTCATTTTCATTAGGAAGAATTAAAATTTATTCAAGGTGGAAAATCACTTTTCCCTATTCTGTTATTTACAACCTAACCAAACAAACCGTTAATTGCCGCGGAAACGCAGTGAACGTGTTAAGGGAAGCAAACGTTTTTTTGGGGCCTAAAACGGAAAATGAGATTATTACTTGAAAATGCTCCTAAACCTTTCCTCTATCACATAGAAACATCATTTGTCCCGTGTTGGCAACCCAAACTCCCATAATTACCCCCCTCAGAGAGACCAGCTGCGGCTCTGCTGAGCTGTGGTTGGTTGCTCCAAAAATTTTTTCTTTGTTTTGTAGACAACTGTTCATTCATTAGAGTAGCTTGGTGGTCTCTTGACCTTCTTAGCAAGTGGTTTTGTGCTTGTCTGTCCTGTGAAATACCTAGAATATCAAATGCAGCTGTTCGCTCTGGCCGAAGATGCTTTTTCGACTTTTACAGGGCAATTCCTGCCTGCTATGTTTTTCACCTATGGAAGAAATCCTTTTTACATCATAGAGATCAAGGTGGGTACTATAAATACCTGAATTAGTTTTTTGCTAAGTTAATTAAAAATTTTTTCATTGCAAAAAAAATAAAATTGGGTTTTAAAAATTCTAAATTATGTATAAAAAAATTCTGAAACGATCTCAAAAATTGTCTAGGACATTTGTAGATATGTTCATTGTGAATCGAACAAAAAACTATTCGTCTCTATGTAACTCAGCTTTAGAAAAAAGTAAGTTTTTTTGCAAAAAAAGTCTTTAGAGTAATAGTAAATCATTATTGTTCCCTGGGAAATGGGCTGACAGAAAAAATCCCAGCATTTCCTTTGAGAATTAATTGCTATTCAGCCAGGTTTAGGCCACAAATTCAGCTCCCGCTGCACAAAGGTACTTCATAGAAGTTCCAATGGCTTTATAGAGTGGTTTCTTCTGTGCTGCAGCTACATGGCAACTTTTTGCATATAAAATGACACCTAAATCATTGCTCTACAATAACTACTTTTTGAGAAAATGTCTCCTGTAAAGTACCACCTTTTCTCCCCTCATTTTCCTCACAGTAGCTCCATAATTATGGCAAAAATAGGAAAAAGTTATAGAGATAACTCCTATTTATTTCAAAAAAATACATTTGTCTGCCAAATTTCATAGATCTAGATCTTATAGAATGGGCTCATATCTCATAGAAAGAATTTGACAGCCATTCCCTTGATTTAGGGTAGACATCCCTCTTAAACAAAATATTAGGCATGAAGAATAAAAATGTACTACGTTCAAACTGTGACATTTGAAATGGTAGTGGGTGTCTCCAAGAGGTGAGTGAAAATAATTTTTGTCCTTTGTTTACATTTATAAATAAATACAGTGAACAGTTTCTGAGTATCAGATACACAAAGATAACTATGTAAACCATGAAATGCATCTCACAGATTGCTACATAGATATCTGTAATTATTTGTAAATTCACTAGTTATTTGAAATTCAATATAAGTACTATTTCAAAGTTTTTGCTGGATATTCCTCAATGAAGTTTGATGGAAAAACCTCATAACATTTCATGCCTCAAAAATTTATAAATTACAATCATCATAAAATACAATATTTGACTCAACACACATGTGTTCAGTAAAGCCAGTTTAAACATTTCCTCATATGATATTTCTAAGTTATGATTATAGAAAATTTAAAGGATAAATTTTAAAGGTTGTAAAAATATTTCCCTACATTATTGTCTTTTGTTGCAGTTCAAAACCAGAGAAGTAAAATTGTTTAAAATAATGCTAACAACAACTCTAAACAGGCTCTACAATTTGTAGAGATTTTGAGCGTTCCATTTATAATTGCTGCCAGTGCTTTGGCATTTGAGCAACCAACCCTCTACAGTGTCATTTGACTCATTACCAACACTAAATTGAGTCAGTAAGCTATTGAAAGTTGAAAGGTGTACGTGTGCTGGAGTGTTCTTACATACTTCAATTCTGATTGAACTAGTTTGTCAATAGTATTTTTCAGTGGTGGGCATGATAACGAAAAAACGTTATCGCGATAACCGATTAATCGATAACGAAAACCTTATCGGCGATAACCGATAATCGGAAATTGGCGAAAAATTTATCGCCGATAATCGATAACCGATAAATACAAAATTCCGATACTAGCGATAACAATATTGGTTGCCAGATGTCCCAGTCCACATGAGGCCCCACTTTTGATCAAAAAGGCCACAAAAGAGGCCAACCTTATTACACTATAACACGTACATCCTACACGTATAGTAATTGTCCCGAACTCGTTCCGTCCCGTCATGTCGAGTCCCAGCGGGAAAAACTGAAATTATTGATTATCGATAGTTTGGAACCAAAAGTATCGGCGATACCGATGAATCGATAACTTGGGAAAAAAATTATCGGATAACCGATAACCCGAAATTGTTATCGCGATAACGCCCAGCTTTGGTATTTTTCACCTCTTTCATTCATAACTAAGCAATTTTTCAAGAGGATATTCTGTAGAATCTGCAGCAGTTATTGTTTTGAGAGATAGCAAGTGATTAAGTAGATAAGTTGAAAAAATTCATGAATCTAATTTTTAAATTTGCACTCGCATATGTATATATACATGCAAGCGTTCTTCCCAGCATTCTGAGGACCATAGTGGATTAAGTTTACAAAATTGTTTCATTTCACCTGCAACTTACGTAATACATTTGAGGTTTTGCGTGCTGGTCGTTTCAATTCCTTCACAATGTTTTAATGAAATATTGCATGAAAGGCCTGTTTAAAACATATACCACTGACTAATTAATGTCAGTCATAGTTGTTTGAGTTAAATTGCAGCTGTGCATCATTGTGACAGCTGAAGGTATTTGTTGAGGATAACATATTAATCTATTTTCAAATTTTTGTTACATGTGTAATGTTAATGACATCAAAATAAACAACATTTCTTCTATGCACTTTCCATCGCAAATTAGTATTTTACGAGTTATAGCGGTAGGTTCATTATCGTAATTCTACTCTTATAAGTGGGAAAAATTGTTGCAGTTTCTCAGTTTGAGGATGAGACTCCATTAGAATCCGTTCCAATAGCTCTAATGCGCTCAAATGATTGTTAGGTTATGTTTGGTTACGTTGGGTTAGGTTAGATTAGGATAGTTTTGTTTTAGCTGTAACTCATTAAATACTAATTTGGGTCAATATTGAGTTTAAGCCCTTCACGGAAATTTAAAATTCCGTTCCAAAGAATCGTTAAATGAACACATATAAAAACGTTTTACATGAATGACATTCTGTTCGCTGATGCGTTATTTATGAGATATAACAGTAATTATGTTCAGATAGGAATAACATTATATGGTTGGTTGCTTAGTCGCCGCATTGTTGGGCGACGCCCACTTTTCTGGCGGGACACACCCACTTCTTGGCACAAAAATAACAGCCTCAATTTGGGTAAGTTAAGGTAAGCTATTTTAGGTTGATTTATGTTATTTCAGGTCAGTTTATTTAACTAACCTACCATAACCTCACCCATCGTTACGTTATTACCATATTACAGCATATTTACGGGACCGTTCCTTCACTTTTATATACGTTCTTATAACTTCACAGTTGAAAAACTCAAAAATAACGCATCAGCGAGCAGAATGTCATTCATGTAAAACGTTTTTAAATGTGTTCCTTTAGTGATTCTTTGGAACGAAAATTTTAATTTCCGTGAAAGGCATAAATTCAATATTGACCCTAATTTGCGATGGAAAGTGCATATAAGAAAAGTTGTTTATTTTGATATTATTAACATTAAACAATCAACAAAAATTTATTATTATGTTTTCCTCAACATTTACCCAGCTGAATTTCAAAGGTTCTAAATTTTTCATGCTTTCTTCACAGTTTTATTTTGCTGCCAGAGAATTAACAGAGCATAAAAATTTGGTTGAATGAAAAATTAATTTTGTCTTACATGGCTCAACAAGCTCTTGTGAGTAAGAGCTTATAAGTCATTAACTGAGTATTGATATTTTAAGCACCAAATGCAAATATTTTAAGGCTTTTCTGTGCTTTACCCAACAATGAGAGGAAGCTGAAAACTTTTGAACAATTTGTCCAGAAAAAGATTCTGTCAGACAGTGTCTGGAAAAAAAGTCAGAATGGTCAGAGTTGAGATACATTTATTATCAGTGTTAAGCTGGTCTTTCTTTTTAGTAAGATGCTTTAATTTTTCAGAACATTATGGTGAACCTGACAGAACTCAAATGATTCATTCCTACTGCTGATAATAAGTTCAAAATATTATAGCTATGGCAGTTCTGCATATTATGCAGTTCAGTTTTAGTCAACTTTATAGAGAAATAATAATTTAACTCTATGCAAGGCAGTTAAACAGCTCATTATTTAATTAAAAATTGATTTTCCTAAGATCTTACAATTTGGCTACTACCAAATATAGTGATTTTGAGACAAATATTTGAGCTATGGAGACAAAACAGCTCTTTAATGTTGCGTTGGCTTACTTATGTTACTCTATAATTCAACCAATTATAAAAAGTTCAACATTTTTTTCATTATTTGCCATTCAATAACCTTGAAGGTTATTTTAAAAGAATTTTCGAGCTTTTTTCAATTTATGTTCTTCAATTCTAAAATTACATACTGCTAACAAACAACTGTTTGTCTCTGTTACTGGTTTAATAATACTTTGGTCAATATTGAATTCAAGACTTTCACGGAAATTGAAAATTTCATTCCAAAGACTCACTAAAGGAACACATTTAGAAACGTTTTACACAAATGACATTCTGCTTGCTGATGCGTCATTTTTGAGATATAACAATAACTACGTTCAGATAGGAATAACATGGGGTTTCTTTAGAGTTAGCCCTGTTGGTTAAATATTCGATAACTAAACCTCCCACCAGATGGCCCCACTAGTCTTAAGCTTAACTCAACGCAAGAAAAACGGATACACCATCCACGGCTCTCTATCACTCACCCAACCCAACCACTGACACAATTATTTTTAATTTTTATTTTAAGCCGTGGATGGTGAATCCGGTTTTCTCGCGTCAAGTTAAGCTTAAGACTAGTGGCGCCATCTGGTGGAAGGTTTAGTTATTGAATATTCAACTAATGGGGCTAACTCCAAAGTTAAGCCAATAACATTACATGGTCGGTTGCTTGGTTGCCGCATTGTGGGGTGACGCCCACTTTTTGGCGCAAAAATAACAACCTCGGTTTGGGTAAGTTAAGGTAAGCTCTTCTAGGTTGATTTATCTTATTTTAGGTCAGTTTATTTAACTAACCTACCATAACCTATCCTAACTTTACCCATCGTTACATTAATACCGTATTACAGCATATTTACGCGTCTGTTCCATCACTTTTATATCACACGTTCTTATAACTTCAAAGTAGAATAACTAAAAAATAACGCATCAGTCAGCAGAATGTCATTCATGTAAAACGTTTTTAAATGTGTTCTTGTAGTGAGTCTTTGGAATGAAATTTTCAATTTCCGTGAAAGGCTTATATCCAATATTGACAAACCTTATATTTTAGAATGAGCATTACAGTTGATTAGGGTTGTGGTAAAACTTAAATAAAGTCTTTAGTTTATTATAGTACAATAAATTTATAATTTAACTTTACTTTCAGTCTTTACTATCACTACTAATATTACACCCCTCAGAAAATTTTTCATTCTCTTAAAGGGTTGCAATAGTAAGTAGCTTCATGAGCTGATAGTTAAAAATTTATCTCGTGTTAAGCCCCATAACTTGGTTAAAATAATTTTAATCTCTGTGAACACCTTTACTCTAATTATTACTCATAGAGCCTAGTCAAAAATATTTGAAATATTATTATTTAGAGTAAGCGCAAGTTCATGTGGCTACTCGTGTCACTCGTAACTGGACTAACAGAACAGTGAACCCGGATTAACGTACTTTAACACGAAGTCGGCCAACATCCAACCAAAAGTACAATTATTACTTATTCAACACTTCACAATGCTACTCACGCAACTTATCACATCGAACGATTTTACTTTCACTGTGAACACGAAGCTAACCTTTCCCTCATCACATGGAGATTAATAGTTAATGTCGCTGTAGTGAGCGAATTCCTTGGCTGGCTGACGTATAACTGTTGTACAAAACTGGAAAAATATTCCACATAATTTTTTCAGCACCTGTGGAACTTTAACTCAGTGCACCTAGAAACCCACGTCATGATGACTGATAATGAGCCTGCTACGGATTTCAGTTCCATTCATTTCATCATTGGTTACTCATGTTGTGACCGGCAAGCCATTTTTGGGCACCTTGAACTTTTGTGTTGGCACAAAGTGAAGTTTATCGAAAAAATTGGCCGAGAATTGAGGGGCTCACTCCCTGCCTCCCATGGGGGCGTAACAAATTTTTAAATTACATGGAAATGTACTTGTAATGAGCATCAATTTGGTAGTAATTTCAACTTTGTCCGTCTAATTTCCTTAGTAAGTAATTTCCTTCGTCCGTCCGTCGTGCTCGCCGTGGCACAGTGGTTAAGGGAATCGCCCTTGCATGTAGTAGTCGAGGGTTCGTATCCCGGCGCTGGTGAGGCGATTTTCCCCGTTAGGTTTAAGATAAAGCTCAAGCACAATACCCCACTCAACCCAGGTTTCGGAAATGGGTACCGGCATTACAGGGAACCGTCATGGTGTCCTATATATAGTGTTAGTTATAAGGCATTTGGAAAACCAATGCTCAAGATCATATGTATCAGGCTTGGTTGGAAATAAAACATCCTAAGATGCCGATGTTTGTTTGTTTTATAGTTTAGAATTACCCTATTCGTCTGGTTACGAGGTTCCTTCGAAGGTTCCCAGTTAGGTGCTCAAAAATGTCTGGCCAGTCATATTGTGATAGATTAGAATTATATGATTAAATACAAAAAACTGATCAGCTCTACATATCTACCCAAAATATTCAAGCTCTTATTGACTAGGGGTAACTTTATCCTTTAATTCTCACAAATGAGAAAAATCTTTTTTCAGTCTTAAAGCCAGTACTACTGAAAAATTGACCTACAAAACTTCGATTGTGAATTGTTCACATCCAACTTTCGCTATGGCCCGATATGTGTGTTCTGATACCGTTTTCATCAACAAGAAAATAATCTGAAATCTCGACGATACTTCGAAGAACAGCTTGTACAAAATAAAAAATAAATTCACTTGGTAACGAATATCAAACCATCGTTCTTAGCTCATTTTAGCATAAGTGAATTTTTTCCTTGAACGCTTGCTCTGAATCACAATTGCAGTGAGCAGCAGTCTAAAGTTTAATTTAAGGAGAACTTCATAAAATTCGCTTCAAAGAATTAATCTACCGGTTCACAGATCACTTTATCGCTTCATAACCGCAATCATGTACATACAATTATTTAATAAAACTTTTTCATGGTAGTAAGAATAGACCTAAGTGTGAGATGTTCTATGATGGTTGTTTTAGAAGCCAACTCTTGTTTGTTATGATATATGACTAATTTGTTATGACAAATTCCGAACCTCACGATCTAAATTCAGTTTGCCATTTCAGAGGAAATGCATAAGTAAGTTGTCGCTAATCCAGCCATCGCTCGTTGCTGAAGTCCTGTGCAAGACAGCCAATACCTTGTACAATAGAGGACAAAGGCTTTCATTAATTTAACTAAGCCTAAAAGGCAATTACGCTGGCAATTTATGACAAAGCGGAGCAATGGCGGGGGTGCTTCACTTCCTTGGCGACTAATATCAGCGAACTTAACTAAATCGTTCGTTTCATCTTCTTGCTCGAGTCCGAAACCACAGCAACGGTTTCGAGCAAACTATGGAGGTGGCCGCAGCCTGTTGCCACCTCAGTTTCAACCTGGTCGTCTCCGCGAGTGCAACTAACTTGGGCTATGCGGGTTCTGGCCTCAACCGACCCCTGCATCCGGGACTTAGTGTCCTTGATAGCCGGCTTAATTGGAGACGTATTCGCCTGAATATGATCTTCGAAGATCTTCAGGTGAGCCTCCTTTTCTTTGTTACGCTTGTCATTAAAATTGTCTTAAATTACAGCGTTCCCTGACCCCACTATGGGTATTAAGTAAGTCTATGTCTTCAGTGTCCGTTAATTCGGAAAGTTACGCCGCACGGTCGGGTGGTGGGACAAAGTGAACGAAGTTAGCGTCTTCTTAAAACTACTGATACAAGTGCACACGTGCTGGTCGGCATTAATCTGAAGAATTTCATCCCTTCTTTCTTGAGTTGAATTCTCTCGTGCCACTCAATGTTGTCCAGCGCTATGACGAAGAATTTCCTCGCTTCTTTCATGTGTTAAGCTCTCTTTAGCTACTCGGTGTTGCTCTGCATTATTCCGTAGAATTTCCAAACGCCGGTCAAGGGTCAGTTTAGCTCTAGCTTTTCGTTGGCGAGCAACATTGCTTCGTCTTGCCAATTCGCGTCGTTCATCCGATCGTCTTCGATGTTTTTCTTGCTGTCGGAGTCTTGCTACTTCTCTCTTGCGGTTGGACACATTTCTATCTATGGTGGCCCCTTATGACGGAATTTTATCCTGAAATGTCGTCTATTATCTCTTCAAAGCTTTTCAAGAAAATCACAATTTCGAAAACAAAAACTCATGTTCCAAAATCTTGGGCCTTATACCCAGTGGTGGCCAGGTTACTGGTCGAACGAATTTAAAACATTTCTTTTTGCATTATCAATTAAAAATATCAAAGCGACATGATGAATTTCAACAGAGAAAGCTCCATAGAAAATTTCCATTCTAAAAATAAACCGAGTGCGTATTGTGGATACCATTATCAAGAGGCGGTCACACGGACGGGGGGACGGAGGGACGCGGCTACTTTTATAATAGTGATGGCGTTGAGTGTGAATGGACGCACATGAAGGTAGTATGAGAACAATAATCAGTGGTGGGCATCGATCCTCAAAATATTATTCCGATCCCAAACTTCCAATCCCGGTCGCGCTAGTGTCAACAGCTAGTCGATGCCCCCCTTCTAGCATGATCACCTGGGCTGCATGCCAGATACCGCCAGATCTTGCATACACCTGCAATGCAGGCCTGATACCGCCATTCTACAGATCATTCTCTATCGAAACTACATGTTTATTCGGATAAGAAAACAAAAAATTACGACTTGTACAATTATATTTTGTTGTGGTAATTTTCGTCATGATAAGTTGTGAGAATTTCTACAGTATTTCATTTATTTGCGGGAATATAAATAATAGAAATCAACTGAAAACGCACATTTAAAGACTGTTGTTCGTTTTGTGTCATAACAGTTCGTTGTCAAGTAAAGTGTAATATAGCGGGAAATGTAAGTTCTAGTTAGACACACCAAAAGTTGGCAACGCTCGTGACAGCAACAATCGCAGCCAGTCTCCTATTGGTTTCAGGTCCAACAACAGTAAATGTTGGCTGAGTGTGTTTATAAATTACCTAATGTGGCTAAGTATCTAATCTTCTAATTTCTTAACTGATGTTACTTAATTCTACTCTTCTCTTTTCTATATATTCCCACCTATCTCCACTCTACTATTGCTGGCCACATGTCTGGTAATTGAGTATTTAAGTTGTAAGGTATCTAAGAGGTGAGTGAATTGTTGACCTTATGTGATGTGTCATTGCATTTGTCTATTGATGTGATATATGTGTATTGATGAGGTGTAATAATATTATCTGTGTCTTGATACCATAACAAATTGGCGACGAGGTGTTGGTAGAACTACTGGGAGTGACTAAGTAGTAGTGACTAGTGAGGGAACATAGAATTGGCCTAGAGAATTTTTGTTTTGATGCTTTCTGCTCACTGGTGTTGCACCACCTAAAAAAATTCAATTATGCCTCTGATAGTTTCAGTGGGAGAGTTTAATCCTTTTGAAGAAGAGTTTGTCGATTACGAGGTTAGGTTGCACTGCTACTTCTTAATTAACAAAATAGGAGATAGTGAGAATGCCTCCTCATTAATTTCTCTAGTGGGTCCAAGAATTGCTAGACTCATCAAGGACCTTGTGTCTCCTAAAAGTACCTTAGAAGCTACTTATGCTGAGATGGTTGAAACGTTAAGGCGGCATTTTAAGCCCACACGCAACCAGATTTTCGAGAGGTTTCGGTTCCATAAGCGGAACCAGAAACAAGGGGAAGGCATCGCTGATTTTGTTGCTAGCCTGAAGGCCCTTTCACATACCTGTAATTTCAAACAGGAAATGCTAGAAGAGACTCTGCTGGACAGATTCATATTGGGTGTGTCCAGTAATGACATTCAAAATTGCTTGCTGAATGAAGCTGGCCTGACAGGGCAAAAGGCCATGGATCTAGCCACTGCTAAAGAAACCACACTGAGAGAAACAGTGGGGTTGATGCAACCCAATTCTATTTTGAATGTAGGTCAGACTAGAGTTCAGCAAACTGCTTACTAGTCTCAGGGCAAGACTCAGGCACAAGCTAGCCCCAAATCAGCATGCAGCGGCTGTGGTGGTTTGCACTGGCGTAGAGATTGCCCCTGTAGAGACAGTAATTGTCATGGTTGTGGCCAAAAAGGTCATCTAAAAAAATGTTGTTTTAAACTATAAGGTCAGAAATCCGCTAAAGGCAACAAAAATAATTTTGTGCATGCTATGCATGAAAAAAGGGGGAGGGAACAACACCCTTACTCTAGTGGAACTAGCAATGTAACCAGTGCAGACTACCCAGTCCCCAATCATGGTTGTTATGGGTAAATATTTTCATTAGCCGAGGAAATGAAACCCCCAATCAGAATAAAATTGTTACTAAATGGTGTGCCATTAGAGATGGAGGTAGATACAGGTGCAGCCAGGTCTATCCAGTTAATGGCCACCTACTCTAGAATACCAACTAAGACAAAACCCGAGCTGAGACCTTCTGATGTTAAGCTTAGGACTTATGGGAGAGCAGAACTAGTAGTTTGTGGGGAGATTAGGGCTAGCATCCAACATGAAGCTAGTGGTAGGGCTCCACAGCTAGCAACTGTTGTAGTTGTAGGCAGGGAGGGGCCAGCCTTACTGGGTAGGGACCTGATTAACTCCCTAGGATTAACTACAGGTGCTAGTAGGGTACATAAGTTGGTTACCCAGGCAGAAAGGCTGGTACAAAAATTTCCCAACCTTTTTCAACTAGGTCTAGGTTGCTTTAAGGGCAGGAAGTTCAAAATTGAGATTGATCCCACTGTAGTACCTAAGTTTTGCAAAGCCAGGAATGTGCCTTACTCACTCAGGCCTAAGGTGGAGGCAGAACTAGATAGACTGGTACAGGAAAGTATATTCACCCCTGTACAGTACTCTACATGGGCAGCGGCTATTGTTCCCGTGCTCAAGGCTGATCAAAGCATCCGAATCTGTGGTGACTATAAATTGACGGTAAATCACGCCACTACGCTGGATACCTACCTTAAACCCAGGGTGGAAGATTTATTTAGCGGGTTAACAGGAGTTATATACTCCAAGCTAGATTTGTCTCAGGCATACGCTCAACTGCCCTTGGATGAAAACTCCAAGGAACTCACGGTAATAAACACCCACAGAGGTTTATTTGCCTACAACCGTCTCAGTTTCAGAATTTCTTCCGCTCCTGGGATCTTTCAGCGTGCCATGGAAGGACTATTGCAGGGCCTCCCAGGAGTGTTCTGCTATCTGGATGACATCCTGGTGAGTGCCACTAATGAGCAAGAGCACACCAAGCATCTCCATCAAGTCTTATCTAAGCTACAGGAGGCAGGGCTAAAACTAAAAATGGATAAATGCCAAATTGGAGTGCCACAGGTGTCCTACCTTGGATACCAAATCGACAAGGATGGATTGTACCCCACTGCAGAGAAGGTAGCAGCAATCCAGAATGCACCAGCTCCTACTAATGTAACTCAACTGAGAGCCTACCTTGGGCTCCTAAATTTCTAAAGGAAATTTCTAAAATCATCTTCAACTATGCTGGAGCCACTAAATACCTTTCTGAGGGATAAAACCCCTTGGAATTGGGATGCAAGTCAGGAAAGAGCATTCCAGAAATCTAAACAAGCACTCCTAGCCTCCCAGACCTTGATCCATTTTGACCCTAACCAACCCATAGTGGTAGTGGCTGACAGTAGTGCGTATGGTTTGGAAGCGGTGCTGTGTCACCTTATTGAGGGAATTGAACGCCCCGTCTATTTTGCCTGCCGAACTCTAACAGCAACCGAGCGAAACTACTCCCAGACTGAGAAAGAAGCTGTGGCTATGGTTTTTGCACTCGGGAAATTCCATTGCTACCTGTGGGGACAGGACTTCACTGTGATAACCGACCACAAGCCTTTGTTAGGACTATTTGATCCGGGTAGAAGCATTCCTTCGATGGCATCCGGGCGCATTCAGAGGTGGGCACTTCTGCTGCAATCCTACAAGTTCACCTTGCGTCACCGGTCTGGGGTGCTGTTGGGCACGGCTGATGCTCTCAGTCGTCTACCTTTGACAACTCCCTAGGAAGCCACGCCCATTCCAGCGGAATGGACGTCCCTAGTGAACTTCCTCGAGTCAGCTCCGGTCACCAGCACCCACATTCGCGACGGCACCCTAAGGGACCCAGTACTTTCGAAGGTATACAAATACTTCCAGGCAGGCTGGCCTTCGACGGTAATCGGGGACCCCGATCTCGCTCCATACACTAGGAGGAGAGACGAATTGTCCACACAAAATGGCTGTGTGCTCTGGGGAGCAAGAATAATTGTTCCTCAAGCCCTCAGGCAAGCTATTGTGGATGAACTTCTCTCTGGCCATGCAGGATCATCCAGGATGAAGGAATTAGCTCGCAGTTATGTATGGTGACCCTTTCTGGATAAAGATCTAGAAGAAACGACTAAGTCATGCAGCGCGTGCCTGAGCACTCGAGCCGCACCGACGAAAGCTGAACTCAATCCGTGGGAATGGCCGGCGAAGCCTTGGCATCGCATACATATCGACAACGCGGGCCCAATGGATGGAAAATACTATCTAGTGAACGTGGACGCACACTCTAAGTGGGTTGAAATATTTCCCACAACTACTACAACCTCTAGCGAAACGATCTCGTGCCTGAAATACACTTCTGCAACATTTGGATTTCTGGTAACAATTGTTTCTGACAACGCAACGTGTTTCACATCGGCTGAATTCCAAGAATTCGTGAAGGCATGTGGTATGCGGCATATTACAAGAGCACCATATCATCCTTCAACTAATGAACAAGCAGACCGTATGGTACAAACGTTTAAGAAGAATATACGGAAGTCAACGGAACCCCTACGCCTAGCACTAGACAGGTTTCTGTTCAACTATCGGTTAACACCCCACTCGACAACAGGTGTTACGCCTGCCGAGCTGATACTAGGCAGGAAAGTTCGCTCCCGTCTTGATCTACTTTGGCCGTCAGAAGCAATCGCGTCCAAGGTCGCTCAACGCCAGGACGCTCAGAAAAGATACCACCCAGGGTCTCGTGCGGTTGACATTCCACCCGAGTCACCTGTGATGGTCCGTCAATACACGCCGGGTCACCCAAAATGGACTCCTGCTACCACCATTGAGGAAACGGGCCCGGTATCCTACAAGTGCCAACTGAAGGGGGGAGAGGTCGTTCGTCGACACCAGGACCAAGTTATTAACTGCTCGAACACCATCCCTGAACCCTTGGAACAACCTACGGAGGAAACCGTTGTGTTTCCACAACCTGCTCAAAATCCATACCCGCCACCTTCG
>JACJUY010010073.1:0-24179 GCA_014220935.1 Platorchestia sp. MABIK | reverse complement strand
ACAGCTAAAATTACGTGATCAGATTACGGCAAAATTTGCTGAAAAGATGATTGTACTCTCAAGTAAACGAAACAAATTACTATGCTTACTAACTTCAAAACATCTACGACGCGTTCGTCTGTGCATACGTCTGTGCAGCACTGCCTGTTCGCGAGCATCGACTTAAAAAAAATTATTCGTGACGTAAATATTGTTGGATAGATTTACATTTGTTTCGACTTCTAAAATGACGAGACTTTTTAAGAAAAAGACGTAATTTTCTTGAAACAGATTGCATTTCTACAAAGCAGGAGAAAAAAATGCGAATCTACGTATCTGATGTTAATTACGTCGTTGTGCGAAAATAAATTTATGATGTAATGCATTCTATTATAACAGAGACACATTCGTTACTTACCTCCAAACAACCGACGTCTAACTTTAGAACGCTGTTCCAATGAAAGTTTGAGGATTTTATATCCTCTGGAGGATCTTGCGCACGCGTCCATTGCTCACGACGACTGACACCAGACTGGTCTGGGGATTGCCGCCAAAGTTGAGACATTATGCGCAACACGGTCCAAGAATATTGAATTGATTAAACTCTCCATTCACAATTTAATGAACATCATACAACATATAACAAATTATTTTCAAGCCTTACGCGAACCATTAGGTCTCTGTAACTAAGTTAAGTCATTGATTGATTTCAACACATTGACCGCTATGAGCAACAATAGTGATTCATGTAGCACACCACTTGTCACACGTACTTTACTGCGGGCAGTGTCATGGCGAAATTATTGCGCTGAGAATCAATTATGAATAATATTGTTGGTGATAGTTTGAAAGTTGTGGGGAAAATATGACACTATGCAATCTGTTTTTGTTGTTAGAACAACAATTTGCAGTGGTAATAGAAGACAGAGAACTTCGGTCGTGTGGGAAAGTTGCGCTGATGAAGCTAGTTCCAATAACAGGTTTTAGGAGTATAAGTGTTTATGTGTTCGTCAGTGTGTACTTCAGGCGCAAGAGCAGTAAGTTATGAACATTGAGTAAACAATTTTAGCTAATGTAACACAAATGATTGATAATGCAAGCAACAAAATGAGGTTTCATCACTCTATCAATTTATGTACAAAAATCATGCAATACATAATCATTGATATTCATACGTGAGCTCCAGTAGTGAAATAACAAGAATGAAAACTTTTCACATTATGTATTCAGATCTATATGAGCTCATATACTAGCTGAATGATTTAATTGAGGATGCCATCAAAAACTCGTTTTCTATTCGAGTGGNCTGCGAATAGAAAATAACAAAACGATGTGCTTATCCTACTACGCTTCAACGCCGATTTAAAAACATAGCCTTTCGTTTTGAAGTAGGTTCTGATGCTTAGCATAGTTGTTGGCTGTTTTCGAAAAAATCGAAAATTCTGCGCTTGTCCTACTTGAGCTTTTTACCCTTCAATTCAAGGCTGGGATTCACATTTCATATCAAATGAAATCGAAAGCAAACACTCAAATGTTTTACTTCGTGAATTAAGTGAGGCTCACCGGAGTTTAAAGTAAAGGAAACGTTTGATCATTCTAGACTTTTGAAGCTCTGAAGTAATTACTGCTGAAGAGATCATGAGAGTGACCAGGAAGTCTATCTACAACTCACAGAATAAGTCACTTATAATTAAAGCTTCGCAGAATTTGTGGGTGGTATTGCAGGAAAGGAACGGTTCTCAAATCGCGTGCATTTATGCTTTATACGTGCTCCTGGCAAACTAAAAATAAATGCACGAGAGCTCAGTACGAATGACACTACTTGAAACTTGTGCATTTTTAGTATGTATGGTTCGACGGCGATGGAGTTGCATGCAACACAAGGCTAATCCCTACAATCATAACAATATGATTCGTGTTAGTTGTCTGGCTCTCAAAACTTCAGGTGCTCTGATATTTTATTCTAAAATACATTGAATATGTCACATTCACAAATAGATCAGGTGGTTGGAAACATTCGAGTACCTACCTCTCATTGGAATAACGCTCATAGAAGTAGCCCGACTTATTGATGTTCTGGTAGATGGCTTTCTAATCTGCGTTACAACGCGCTATTCTTCTGCGTTAGTTGATATTCGCTTGTCATGATCTAACAATTCAAAAAATAAACAAGGGTGCATTGTTGTAATAAAGGGTATTATTATATTATATATTCAAATAATATACGAGGGTTACCCGTTTTTATAATAAATGCTGGAATATTGAAGCATCATCATCCTAATAAGATAGCCCTTTTTGGGTTCGGTTCCAGGTTCTGAAATATGAAAAAAGTTTTTTGGTATTGTAGAATTTTAAGTCTCATTCAATAACGTACACGAGTCAAATCATGAATAATCATCATCGGAAAAACGTTAGCAACATCAAACCATTCATTTCATTAATATCTAGTAACATATTGTCATTTTTTACACAAATCATTAACCATTACATCCTCGTAAATGAGTACCCCAGAAATTCGATTTCCAACGAGGAAAAAATTAACAGGGAACGCAACTACACTGCAAATACCTCCGAATCAGCAGTGTCGTTTTTCTCAGGTGCGTGCGAACACTGAAGCTCGACAGGCAAGACGAGGCTGCATTTCTCAGAGGGATTTTGCCCTCATTTCTTGCTTTAATTGAATGAAACGAGGCTATTTCTTTGATGTCAGAGGGAGGCGGCTCTGCTCGTTCTAGATGAATTTGAGCTCTTAGGCTTAAAGGGGATTTGAAGCGAATTAGAATTTATTTGGCCGTTTCTAGAAAGAATTAGGATGAGACTCGGCGGACACTGCGTCAACAAAAATGTGCGATTTCAAAAGAATATGTGAAGAAACACTTCAAAATTTCATGAACCTGTAAAAGATTAGCAGAACTATTTCACTTTTTTGAGGTGTTTGAGAATTCGCTTTTTTCGAAAAAACTTGTAACTCTTTATATAAATAGAGGTCACTCGCATATCATCAAACTTTTTGTTACATCTTAATTTTAAAGCAATGCAATTCATTGTGCTTATTCGAACCATAGAGCCCTTAAACACGTGACGTATGGGAAGCCTCTAACATAATTCACCTGAGGAGTCACACACAATATGGGAGTCGTTGTGAAGTGGTTAAGGCGTATAATTTGAACGTAAAGCGGCATGAAAATTTACAGTGAAGGTAACAGAGAAGAATCATCTCATGAAATATTTAAAGAGAACTTTTCGAGCCTCAGCTCATTGTCAATTACGTGTACAATCTGCGACTAAAAAGGCAGTCCACCATGAACAAATGAATAAGTAAAATATATAAAACGCTGAAACGTGATGATTAAAACCACAGCTATAAAAAAATTGAGTAATGAGATTTCCGTTAACTATTTTTTTGTAGAATGCACTTCACATAAATCAACGATCGTAGCGTTTGAATGTATAGAGATTTATTTTAAAATATTGGGGTCAAAATTAGACCACAATGAATCGAAGATTTTAAATGTATTTTTTATAAAACGCGCGAGGTCTTCTTGAGCAATGATATCTCAAGCTTGAGTGGGAAGGGAAACCATAAAGAAAGCCTGTTCTATGACGCCGACCGCCGTACTCTACTATACCCTCACCCACAGCGCTCGGCGCGTTGAGTTCACATACTGTGGTGCGCTGTGCGCATATTCAAAACCATTGTTACCATGTGCACTGTAATGTAAGTTTCACCTCAACCTATCTGTGAATCTGTGACGTGTCATTTAGTGGTGTTACTTATAGACGTGTGAGAATGTGGAGCTAGGGCATCTGCCCTGTTGAACGTGTGTTTAACCCTACTCTTCATTTTTTTCCAGTAATTCCAGTAATCATTAATTAACTGTCTAACTAAAAGAGAATTGTCAAATGAAACTGAAGAAATTTCGGTGTGTAGGAACTGTGGCTGAGGTAAGTGGATTATGTACATACATTTGTGTTCTGCCAAGTTCCGTTTTTACAGTAGTTAGGATTCTGTTGTATGCGTGACTTGCTTGGTTAGTTAGTAAACTTCCTTAAAATTCTGCTAATAAACTCCATTCATCGTTGTTCAGTTGATAAACTGTATTTTTCTTATTTTCATTAATCAATTTGTTTGTGTATTACCTCTGAAGTGGAAACATTCAGAAGAGGCTTAGTTACTTGGTTATCAAAATCCATGTGTATCGGTCTTTGCGTGAAATTCAACCAAATTATTTATTTCAATTTTTGTCCTTCCTATTTCAATATTATATGCGATTTTTCACTCTTTCATTGCGTTTTATAACTTGCCTTATTCGTCAATTGTTATTTCTGTTAATAAGTGCTCTTGCGTGTGTTAGTTCGGCCTTAGGAAGCAGAATGTCATTATTTTTAGTTTTACCTGGTTTGTCTTTTCCTTCCAGCTGATGTACCAAATCCCTGTGTTTCCCTCCCACGCTCCATTTCTTGGGCTCTCCTAACTACTATAGTTTCTTTGTTTCCTGACCTTTTCCTATTTTCTTCACTATTAGCTATGATTCCATAGTCCCCCCTGTGTAATTTACACGGATTATCTTTGTTCCCATAATAAATATGCATGCACGATTCTGTTTTTCCTCCTTCATTTTCTTAGAAGTCCTCTGGTAATTGAGAGAGATATTCCCTTTTCCCTAATTCGGCACCCGCTAACACCGTCAACATTGACACCAAAAATTAAATGTATCATCTTGTTCAAACTCTCACATGAACTAAATGTTAGGGTACTGACCATTTAGGAATTGTATTAAAGAAAGTGCGTCTTAGCATCTTACATCTGCTGAAGAAAAGCGAAAAAATTGTTTACACAGCATTTTTGAAAAAATTTTTAAATCTACCGACCAATTTTACGACTACTTATTACGTGATAACACGTAAAAATACCTTCAAATTGTGGGACCATGGGTCGCCCCAATTCTAAGCCTTCAATATGTTTTGTATTGTATATAAATGACTTAGAGCAGGACCACGGAATTTGTTCATTTTTTATTTCTTTAAATTTTTTTTGACAAATTTGTAAATTTTCTAGTGTCTTTTTTTTAATCTGTTATAAGCAGTAAAATTTGATACACAACGACGCGTAAAACAAGTTACCAGCATCTGGTTTTGGTAATTTTCTTACTGTTTGCCGAAACTCATAAACTAAACTTAGCCACTACTTTTCCGCTCAAATCAATTTTTATAACCCATAACTGTGCTACTGAATAAATTGCTGCATTTTTTGGCGCTGTTCTAAGTTATTTAACTAGTAATGAATTCACTGGGTTCAGTTCGTGAGACTTTACCAAATCTATTTCAAAGTCAATGTAATGCTAATGCTTCATTTGAGGGGTTCTTTGACCTAGATAATGTTTTTATTGATATGCCGATGATGAAACGCTTTTTTCATTATACTGATATTTGAACCGTTTTTTGTCAATATACCAATACTAGAGCCTTTTTTTACCAATACACCGATAGTAGAATCATTTTCTTTTATCAATTTACCGATGTTAGAACCATTTTTCTACCAAAATGCTGATATTATTACTTTTTATCAATATGCCAGTGGAAGAACAGTACACCAAAGGCGTAATGCTTTTACCAATACACTGATAACAGAAATATCTTTCAATGTACCAATAGTAGAAACAGTAGATAAGTTCAAAGATTCCTTATTTTCTTGTTTATCCATGCCATGCAAGGGCTTAAGAAATAAACTTTTCATAATTCTTTTTGGCTTTTAGTATTAGTAGTCCTTTGAACATAGAATTAAAAGGTTTTGGCATGGAGGTCACCAATGGTTCAAACATTGGCAGATATTTATGCGAAATTTCACTTAAAGAAATTGTAACAAAACTGTTTGAAAAATTTTAACAATTTTTTGCACAAACGCACAGTAGACTAAAAGTTAGTTTGTCCTAAATAAAAGTCAGGTACACTTTCAAGAATTCAATACTTAAACATTCAGCACCCTAAGATCAAGTTCACACCAGAGACTGAACAAGATAAGGCACGCAGTATGTGGGCTCCACTTACCGAGCGCTATACGTCAGAGTTGCGGAACGTGCAGGTGGGAGTCCTGGGAACTTTCTCCGTTCCCTTCCGCCTTCAAGTATAAACACTGCAGATGATGCAAACCCTGAGTAAAAGCTATAAAGAGCAATTAATTATAAATTTTAGATTCAAGTCTGCCTACTCTAGACATCTCTACTCTGTACATCTGATGTCATCCTAATTTTTCCCTTTATACACGTGAAGTGCGTGAGTTAATTTAAAGAAATATTCGACGTACTAGTTAGAGTAGCCGCATGATTTTAAATTTTACTAAGTGAAGTTTTAGCCGTCGTTCAAGTATCGAATGCTATTAATTGACGTTATTGCTCATTTGGTTAGAACTGAGCGACTGAAATTATAATCTTATAATATAAACACTCAATATTGTAACATAAAAACACAATTTTAAAACATTAAGCTACAATACATGACTTTGGAGAAATCACCTCATCTAGTGGGTCAGCGTGATGAACGGGTTTATAATGCATTGACACAGATGAGCTTCTTGCACTAAAAGATTCATGAAGGAAATTCGTTCATCAGTATTAATGGACGACAAGGAAAGTTAGAATTTTCAGCTGAAGACAGACCGAGAGTGGCATCCAGGCGACAAAAGATGGACAACTTCTGTTCTCATGTCTCTTCAGAGAGCTTCATTAGCTTTGTAGAGAGGCCGCCAAGATAATTAGGTAGATATCTAATTCCAGGCTTGGTAGTATACTTTTGTATCTAAAATATAACTTGCATTCAACAGTGGCTGAGGTTTGAACTGCAGTGCAGTAATAGCAAAAATGTTCATCAGAAGCGCATTTTGCATTAAGAGTGTATTGTTGCTGTTATGACAGTCGCTAAATGGAATATTTTTTCCCTCTCTTTCTACTGACTTGTGTAGCTAATATGGATAAAATATTGTCGCACTGCACACTTACAGCTAAACTCTTGCTTTCTTCACGCCCATTTTCAAATTCTGATCAGGCGCTGCTGGACTCTGCTCTCACGCTTCAAGACTCTACTTTCAAGCTTCAGGACTCTGCTATCACGCCGCAGAACTCTGCTTTCACGCAGCAGGACTCTAGTTTCACGCTGCAGGACTGGTTTCACGCTGTAGGGGAATCTAACAATAGGAATCTATTTTCATACTGTAGGAGGTCTGCTTTCAGGCTACAGGACTCTACTTTCGAGCTACAGGAATCTATTTTCATGCTGTGGACTCAGCTTTCACGCTCAGAATCCAAATGCCCACTGCAAGTGTGCACATAACAAAAGTCTGCAAACTTCAGCAAAGCACACTCAGGAGCTCACACACCAGCACGCCAACCCTCATCAAAACACAGCTCGTGATGGGCAGAAGTGACACACGCGACTGCTGTTCAGGAGACAGCTGTTGCAGTCTCTAATCTGTTAGGAATACTTAGTTAAATCCTCGTTGTGTGCCTAAGATTTTCTTGATCTCTTAAAAGGAAGTTGACTGCGGTGCAATTCAGTCCAAGCATCGACACTTCTTTGAGATAATTTAAAAGATCCCGCGTTCGGAGTGCCTTGTGAGCGTGAACGCAGTACGTGTCGTTCAATACACAGATTTTACTAAGGAATAAAGATAACATTTGTAACTAGCGATTTCTCATAATATTTATGACCATTTCGAAAAATTTCGGAAGCAAATGAAAGGTTTAACTTCAGTTTTTCTTAAGAATCTTGCCAAAGATTTGATTAAGCATATAGTTTTTCAAGCTATAATTTTTGGTGTGTTTTTATTTCTAAAATTATTGTTCAAAAGAGCTGGAGTCATCTATTTTTAAGAACCTCCTCTTGTTTTGAAGACAATGCCATCATGGCGAATAAAGCTTGATTATTCTAGCTAAGACCTTGGAAACGGAACATAAAAATGGGGTGCAGGCTTAATGCATTTCGAACACAAAAGCCTTATTCATGAAATTCACGTTAGTTAAGATTTTCTAATGGCCGTGCAGTACTATTTAAAATTCACTTTTTCCTTAAAATTTCTTTTTCTAAAGTTCAGAATTTTTGAATCTTGAATTATGGAAGCTACAGTCTACATCGTCATTACAGAGTTACTAAAGTTAATCAATCGCACTCCAGATCTGCACAATGAAATACAGAGAATAAGCATACAATCGTTGTTTCTGACCACATCCAGCACAAATTGTGCGAAGGAAACTCAGGATCATCCTTTCTGAGACGGTATACAGCGTACCGCACATTATTAAGCGACGTCTTGCAGCACTTAGCACTTGCAACGCAGCTAATTCTTGCATTCAACAGTGGGCAAAATTCCCAACTCAATGGAAACTCTAGAGGCGCTGACGAGCTGCACGACTTCTGGGCTGAATTTGGTGATGAAGATTGCTGTCGTGATGAATGCAAGGCGAGGTGACTGCATTTAGTGAAATAAAAACTTGCTTGTGTATTACAGTGCCCTTTCATGTGCTAACCCTTCTCAAGACGTAGAACAGAAGTGCAAATTGTGGGATTTACTATGTCGAAATTGAAATGTTCTTAAGAACTTCTAGTTATAGTAGAAAGTTCTTAAAATAAGCCATGCTGCATATAGTTAGCTGCGTCTGTCCGTTCTTCCGTCATTCTTTGAACACATTATAAAAACAGGTTCGAAGAACAGCTAAGCAACGTAATGAATATTTACCTGAGAGTGGGTATTACAAAAGCAGGTGATCCGAAATGCATTTCTTTTATTAATTTAAAACAGTAAATGACTTTTAGTGTTTTCCAAATACTGTTTTTTTTTTGACGGATGGCATACACTAGCTTACTCATCAACTTTTCATTTCTAACATTCGAGTGTACTCACTTGGGAGAATAAATTGGGGTCTGCAGCGCTATATGCGATTCAACTACATTGCTTCGAAAAGAGACTTAATTTGACACCTGTTCCATAACCTCCGAACTAGCTCTGCGTATGAGTTTATATTTGGATTACTAAATGAATTACGAGATGAGCTAAGACGCACGTGTTTGGTGAGCGTTAACTTTGCAACAACTTGCACGTAACAATGAAAACTTTGTGGCCCGCATTTGAACAGTTGTGGTATGACAAAGGATTTTTCCCGAAGGGTTCATTGATAAAAAAAAAGAGTCCGTAGATGTGTTTGAAAAATTCCTTCATTTTGGAAAGCTCCAGGACTATTTACAAGCGCGAGGGATTCGATAGTTATGATAGGTTAGATTGGCAGAGGTTTGATGAGATAGGCTTAGGTAGGATTGGAGGCTTCAGGCGACGGTATAAAAAGTTAGAACATTCCCCGCGTTTGGGACACATGTATACCACTAGGTAAATTACTCATTCACTTACCGGTATAAATGAATGACAGTTCATCTGTTTCGGGACCTTTTCAAAAAATGACTGTTATCATACGAGGTGCAATGTTATCGTGCAATTGTATTTTTCACATTGGAAAGGCGATTTCCCAATTTTGCTTCATGCAACCTAACTAAACCAACCTCTAATAGTTGTAAATGTGTTGAGTTAGATTGAGATAGGTTAGGACAGGTTGTTATAAGTTAAGATAGAATGAGTTAGGTCAGTTTACCCAAGGTAAAAAGTAATTGCGAACTCTTTTAAAAATACTCCATTCGAGTATCGAGTGCACTGTTCAATTATCATTTACTTTAATGAACGTGTAAAAGAAGTAAAGGAACAACTGAGGAAATCAGAATTAACGTTCACGACAAATTCTTTTAACCCTCAGGTTCTCACCTAAGTTTTCGTGTCAGAAGCATTTCATCCTTAAAAGCATTTCATTTCCTTCCAACGATGACCGTTGTCATTTTTATAGGATTTTAGGAATGTTTTGTAGCGTTTTAATGCGCTGGATATTTGGTTGTAAATCTCTCCCCCTATTGCATATCATGAATATTAACTTATGTTTTTTCGTTTAGGAGAAAATTACTTGGTCTTTATGAGGTTAACAAATTATATCGTTAAACGCTATAATCAACTTAAACCAACCATCTAGGTTGGCTCATGTGAGCTCGCAGAGCAGGGGTCGTTTCAATATTTCACATCTATTTTATCAGAGCTAGTAGAGTCAATTTACGATCTGCAATCGCTGTGTTAGTTTTCACTCAGAAGAAAATGAACCAGCGATATGAGTAAAAGGCTCATGTGTTTACAAAGTTCGTAGGATACATTTCTCGCATTCTCAGAATGGGCTTCCACTATCGAGTATTTCTCACCAAATATTCATTTCAACACTAACCAGGTAGACACTCTTTCTAAGTGCACTTTATCTCTTAGATTTGTTAGCTCTTGTGGAATCAGCATTGGTTTTAAGTCTCCTTTTTCTTTTCCTCGTCAGAGACAAACTGATCAAAAATGATTAAGGCCAGCTGGAATGGCTCATAAAGCAGTTTTTGCGAAGTGCTAACAGGCACAAAGCTCAGTTTTACGATCCTAGTCTGGCGAGGCATCACGGAGCTCGTTAGTTCGCTGCTGGTGCACTCACGAGGGTTTGTAAAACGAGGTCTTCATTTTTTCCCGTCGTGTTGTATTTCAAGTGCTGAAGACGCTTCGTTAACGTAAAATTTTTGTTTATTGATCGGGATTAACCCCTGATAGGAAGTATTTTTGCATTCCTGGGGTCTAAGAAACCGAAATTATCAATTGAAGATGCTCAAAACGTTGGTCTGTGCGGGTTCATTATAGCTGATACTTCCCGGCGGACAAAAAGACGTGGGTGTAAAAATCTACGGAAAATAGTGCGTATATTTAAATACCCTCCATTCTCGAGACTGCTTTCGTAAAATCTAAAGGTAATAGTACGAATATTTAAATAACTCTCATTAACAATATAGCTTGCATAAATACGTGTATTGTTCATAAAATGTATAGCATTGTGTAGTAGGTGAAAATGAATTTATCTCATTTACGAAAAACAATTGAAGTTATTGATGTGTAAATACCTTACATGAAAATTGGCATATAACAGGATGGTCATGAATTATTACCTCATTGCCTGTACTAATTATTTAAATGAGTTATGCCATAAGATATGGAATACGATGGTGAGCTATCAGTACACTGACTACTGCAGCAGCAGCGCACCTTGCCCTCTCACAGCTGAAGAGACATTGAATTTGAATAAGTAGTGGAACCTCCTGAGCAGGGTCAGTTCTTTTAAAAAAAGAATGGTTTTCACAGAGTAGCCAATCACAGTCTTCTTTGACTGCAGAAAGGCTGCAACCCTCATTTCAATTTGAAGATTGATCATTATGTTCGGATTGTTTTTACAACTAATGTAAATCTGCAATCAAATTTAAAGGCAACATTTCACGCAGCCTGGGTTATAAGTCTTAGTCGACGTCAAACTTCAGCTGAGTGAAAAAGCATAAAGCATTCGAGTTCCCGTGATTTTCAAACATCATATCAATTTTCTTTTTCTTTAAATGAGAGATAAGTATTCAGACAAACTTTCTTTTCGTTTCTTGTTTCTGAATTTTCGTTCTGCTCTCGGAAAACTTAATCGTCAAACCTTTACTTTTGCTGATTTTTGTAGCGGAGGAGTAGACTTTAAAAAAACATTTGAAAACATAAGCATGTTTACCCATCTTTAATTCAACACCTTTCAAAAAATTACATCCTGACAAACTATCCTTGTAGTCACGAAAGAATGTTTTACAAATAAAAGGTATGTTCGTACCATTTCCCTTGAATTTCAGTCATCCGAGTTTTTCTCTGGTCATGGATTTGATATAACAACCAATTCATCCCAAATACTTTGATGGCGAATAATTGTAAATCCAAAAAATTTCACGCGAAAGCTATGATCAAAATACTCTGCTTTGAGTTCATTGCGAATGCCGTATTTAATACTATGGGTACTAAAAATCAACTCGAGCTTTATTACGTGAATTAAATTCTATTGCCATGCTCGTTGGATCGCCTTTGAATCGATCCATGCAGCCAGCTTGCATTCCCATGAACTCATGAACAAACAAGTTTTACAGTTTTAAATATACGGATAACTTTGCTTGACCACTGTAAAAGAGCTCCAAAAATTATTTCAGTAAATGCTATATAATTAGATATAAGGTTTAGCACAACAAAAAATTCATTTCATTGATCGATACTTTTGCAGGACCAATTTTCTACTACCCCAATCCGGTCAGAAGAACGATTTTCCACGCGCGATTCACTCACCAGTATTCTAGGTCTAGGCGAAGGAAAGCAAATTGATATTATTGCTGTATTAAAATTAATCGTCACAGTAAAAGCTGCAGAATCAATTATTGATAGTACAGCTGCAGTTATATATATTGTAAGAGTAATAGCTCCAGGACCTAAGTGATAACCTAAGCTAGAATCAACAAGCATTGATAATTAAGCAATTATGTAAATCATCAATAACAAAAAAGTCATCATTCCCGTTCATACAAAACAACAAGTTCCCAGAAGTTAGAGCAATGGGCCAGGTCGCAATAATTTCACCGAAATCAAGCACTTGATTCCGCTAGCCTAAGGCAGATGTGAAGTCCTGCGTGTGAGTGGTTCTTAGACGCAACCGAAACAACCACCGGCCCTCCACACAGCTGTTGCATGAGCCACGAAACCGTGGCAGAACTCAAATATATGTGGCAGAGTCCATGCAACCGTGACACAACCCAGGTATGCATCGCAGAAATCCATGTAGCCGTAGCAGAATTTAAGTAGCCGCGACAGAGTCCCCGCAGCCGTAGTAATCCTCAAGTAGCCTGGGCAGAATCCACCCAGCCTTAGCGGAATTCACGCAGCCATGGTAGGCAGAGCCCACGCAGCTGTGGCAGGACCCAGGTAGCCGTAGCAGAACTCAAGTAGCCGTGGCAAATAAGTAAGGGGCCAATCCCCAACAGGCCCCATTGAGTCACCTAGTCCGCCGCCACTCAAGTCTGCCTGCAGTGCGCAGAGGAGGTAGTGGCCAGCGCCCGTAGTGTGGCTGCGCAGCTTTTTTCTTTGGGGAGAAGAGAAATGCGCGTAGAAAAGTGCCGGCACAATGGGTATGCAGAAGAGGAGATCTGTGGGAAAATATTTCAGGCAGCTGGCTTTTCTGTTTTAATTATTTCGATACGTTTGAATTTAATGTATCTGTGTATTTTTTTGTTTTACATAAAATGATACCTTTTGGTGTCATCAACACTTTTTTATACTTTATTAAAGATATCCTAAGCTCAGCACCGCACAATTTCTTAGAGATTAAGGCAAAATCACTTCCCTTGTTTTACTGTTTTTATTTCCTACAACCACTCGCTTTTATTTTTCTTTACTACCTCTAGCTGCGCCGATAACTAATGTTGTAGTTAAAGAAACTAGTCAAAAATGAGAGTTAAAATTCATCTTTAGTTATAAATATTCATAAATCCATAAGTACGGGCATCAACTATCACAATAAGCAAGATTTATCCGACAGAAAAATGTTTTCAACCATTCGAAACATTCGCATTTTGTTTCCGGAAAAGTTACTACAATACAAAGAAACAATACATATTCTGCAATAAAATGTTATTACAATACAGTTCGATTGGTAACTGTAGGCCCTGCAGTGCACACTTCTACATCGAAAGCAGTCCGGAGGTTAGATAAAATGTGACCTACACCTTTGCTTGCATTGAGGAGGCAGCCATTCTCTTGCCCGATGCCTTCAACACATTGAATGCGATGGGTTAATCTGAAGTTCAATGTTCAACTCAAATTCAAAGTCAAAAGTAAATGGAAAATTGATGAATACCAAACATTAACTGGGTCCATCAACTACTATTAATTTAAGAAACATTGTTAGAATTTTTTGAACGACCATCGATGGGTCGTTTCGCAGCAGGAGAAACCTAAATACGACCCCCCGATGGGTTGTATCGCAAGCCATGTGTTAAACTAAGGATAAGGACTTTAAGGGGGATGACCCAGGGATTTTCGGGCCCAATTGGCCAATTTTTTTCTTTGTTGAAAAGGATCCGTAGGTGGTGGGCTATTGCGCCCTAACATCTTACGGGGCAACGGGCACTGGCCCCCCCCCCTCCCAAGAGGGGGGGTGTGAGGAGGCCCTGAATCATGAATTTTTGACCCCATATAAAAAGACAAAAAAAAAAAACTAAAAAATCTGGCTCTTTTAGTTTGTTAGCAATGTATCAAGGATTCGAAAACTGTCTTTGAATTGGTTCTAGCATGAAAACTCATTGACTTCTATTCTTTTTAAATATCACTAAAATCGAACTAAAAAACTAATATTTCCATTTTTTTCAAAAACTTAGGCCTAAATCGAAAAGGTTACCCGAGTATAATTCTTTTTTTTTAAATACATATATTAGCCAAATTTCAGAATAATCGGATCAAAATATTAATGAAAATGGGTTGTCCCCCTTAAGGACTTGAACTAAGAAGAAGCTTCTTCATCTTGCGGATAAGCACTAAACCCTCAATCGTGTTTGGTTCTGACTAAAGCACGCACACAAACACACACACACATACACACACGCACACACACACACACACACACACACGCACACAGCCACCGGCTGGATAGAAAACTGGTCTCTGACCTTGTACAGGCATGGCCGCCTATGAATAGGAAGGCCAAAGCGATGTCCAAATAAATATTCATGTAACTGTGTCTGCGTCACTGGATTATTCAGTAGAAAAAAATCGCTACGGCGTGAGTAAAACTGCAGAGACTACGTACCCGCTGGAGCTGCGAGTGCAACACGGTGGCAGTGTTGTGAAAAAATTCGTCGTGTGTGTTACACGGTTTTTTTTTGCACGTTTTATTGGAAGTAAGAATTTCCCCAAAAAATGCATTTCCTATCTATTATATAAGATGGCAAGCTCTAAAAATGGAACATTATGAATATGACTAACTTCCTTTTTTTAAGAATTCTTGAGGCTTTGACGTAAGGTTTGCAAGAGTTGCTTCATCCAAGGACAAGTCTTGATTGTGATCATTTTTCACAGTTTCAGATATCCAAATATTACGTTTACAAAAACAAAACATTGCTTTTTCTACACAAGACATTAAACTCATTTCTAAATCTCAGAGGACAACTACCATAGAAAAACTCCAATATGGACAACAAAAGCATTCGAGAAAAAAGAAAAACTCTTCGCAAATTGCATTTTCACGTCTCAGCCGCACCACCAGCACGACAGCCCGCCTCTCAACACTGACCACTTTAATTCAGCCAAGTTGTACCATTTGTCCCGAACTGACATTTTGATGGAGGTGTCGACCGTAAATTGTAGCTTAATTTGAGCCACGTCGCGCGGTTTTGGAATTGGCTATTGAGGCTATTGTCCTTAGAGGTAATGATTTTTCAGGTCCTACAGAAGAGCTAAGATTGCAATTGATGCTCCGTTTTCATTGTATGTAGTCTGGTGCTAGTGATGCTTCGTTTTCAATGTATGTAGTCTGGTGCTAGTGATGCTTCGTTTTCATTATTTTCAACAAAGCACTTGTATGTAGTCTGGTAGTTTTATTTGGTCAGGAAACTTGTTGCTCACTGATAATACAACAGGACACCAGAACAGAAAGGAAGGGAGCAATGAAAAATTTTGCAGCATGTGTACATCTTTCACACAAAACTTCATCAAGGATTAGTGGCTTGCCATTCAGACAAATGAAATATCACACAGCTACATGAAAAAAGGGAGTTATCTTGACAAGTCCCATACGATACGGAAATCTAGCTGCTAATTTTATGAAGCTTCAAACTGCTTTCGCCTGACTAGCGAGGTGTCAGTCAAAAGGTTAAAGTAAAATTTCACGAAGCTTGAAGCAAAAATCCAGACCTTGTTCTTTTAGCTTCATGAAAGTCAATAATTGCAAAATCTCTCGGATCAGTTCATTGGTAACTTCAAAAATAGGAAGCTTCACCCCAACATCCTAATGGACAGAGTCATGAATATATCATCACCGAGTAAATATTGGAGAAGAAGTCACCACTCAGCACGTAAAAACAATTCAGAGTTATTCCCGCGATTCTAACGATAATTTAATATTTAAAACCTGAATTAATGCAATAAAAACAGTCTTCCACCGATTGAGTATCTCTGTAGACACATTTCCTGCGGAACTTACCACTCAGTTTCCAAACAACAATTTCTATTTAATCCATGATTCAAATTGTTTTTAATATCGACAACTCAAATTCGTGAAATGAAAATCAGCATCTCGATGTTTGAATTGTCGGTTGAAGCATTTCCTACGAACAAACAAGATCATTGTGAAGCTGGTGTAAGAATTTATCTTTAATTATAGTTTCCAATAAAATCCTTTTTTCACTCAATGATGAAACTTTTCAAGGCGCTTAAGAAGTGACTGACAAGAATTCCGGTGCATTTTTTTATGTTTAATAGTTCGGTTTACGAAGTGTTAGCAATTTCAAATAATAGATTTGAAACTAGACTTTAGAGCATTTCAATGTATATCTACAAATTTTTCATTTCAACATTTCCATGCACATAATGACAGGGTACACTAAATTTTGAAAAAAAATATTTCTAAATAATTATTCCTGCTATTATCGATGGTCAATTAAAATGAAAAAGCTCTGAAAATATAAAATCATGATCACGATCTCTTATCGTCATCAAATCATGCTCAAGATAAACTGAAAAATTCTAGCACGGTTTGTGAAAATAATGCTTGAATTTTGCATGGCACAAGCTCATGGGACAAAAATTGGCCTCCTCCTGTTTAATATGGTGTAGGACGTCTACAAGCTAGAATAACGGCGGCAGTCTGCGCGGCATTGAGTCTTCAAATGTCCTGACGTACCTCTTGTTGATTTCTACATTCTCTTGCATCAACTCATTTCCTGAAGTGGCCATGGTGCATGGACGATCTTTTTAACGCCCAACAGGACGTCCTCGGAGGAGCCCAAGTTTTCCGTTAGATTTTTGTCTGAAAATTAGATAAATAAGACAAGTAGAGCTTTGGTAAATTTCATTGATTTATGTCGTTTCATCAACACACAAACTTTTGTGCACTGTGTGCATCAGCAAAATATCTAACTCGAGCCTCCCGTTAGCTCTGCAGTAGAGACCTGACAGACAAGTAATCCATATCAAAGAGATAGGGAGAGTAGTTGAGATCAACTGCACTGAAGCATAAGCAGTCAGGAGCTTATAGATGAAGCCTTAACGCAATTCTTCACGGTGATCTACTACGGTTATGTGATCTCATTAACTGCTTCGCTGCTGGTAGCAATGCTATGCTTGTGTTTACATGATGTGTGAGTTCCAGTTCCTTTTCTGCTGCAGAATTTTACAGCAATGACGCGTGCTGAAAAAATAAAAAATTAATGGAGCTTCTAAAAACAACCTTCATTTCAAACAGAGGAAAGCAACTGATGTTCATAATGTTCGGAACTCAATACTCTGCGGCAAAAGATTTTTTCAATGCATATTCAGAAAAATGTATTACCTTTTTTTCATATTACGACAGTTTGCTTGCAAAATTAGTTCAGTATTTTATGGAGAGGGAAATTAGGAATTTTCTCGGCTTGCACACCTAACAGAAATTTGTTTGCCTCGCCCAGTTTTTTTTTTTTTTATTCGTATAAACCAACAATTTGCAGATTTGCCTGAGTTAGTTAACTTCCCCGCGCTTCTGTCATTTTACGCAAGTGCGTTTGCGTTGATCCAACGTAGTGGTTAATTATTTTATTCAAAAATGTCAATTTTTTTGCAGCAGATGAGTCAGTCTCCCGTTGACTGCTCGGCAAATTTATATTCCATGCATCCATAACGATGTTGTGTTTGCCATGAACAAAGAATCTGAAATTTGCTGTCGATTCCGACAAAGCTTTTTGCGTTCAATCAGCCTCCGCAGGTATGCGTTGAAAAATGAAAGCCTTTTTCTTATTCCTGGCTAGCAGATAGACGGAGCGTTGAGCTGCCGCGTCTCTGTCGTGCCTTCAGAGGAAAGTGGCATTTCTGTCGGGGTCTGAAAAGGATTTTGATGGAAATGTCATACCCAGTTTCAAAGTGGAGTGCCTGAGAAGCAATAAAATGAATTACGGATACGTGTTCCTTCTCTGATGACAAATAAATGAAAATATCTAATGACTATAAAGGAGTGAGAAAATTATTGATAGCTAATTGTTCTTTATTTGATGGGAGATAAATAATAATATCTAATGGAGTGAAGGAGTAAGAAAATTATTGATAGCTATGTGTTCCTTTTTTGATGAGAAATAAGTGAAAAGATCTAGCGCTTGCGAAGAAGTAAGCAAGCGATTTATAGCTACATGTTCTGTTTTTGTTGAGAGATAAAAACAAATATCAAATGCCTGTAACGAATGTTTGATACGTCACTTCAACGACCAATGACACCATATAGAGATCAGTTGACCTCTCAAGTTAAAAGAATCGAAGGGGAAGTGTCATTGTACTAATTGTAAAGGGGAACAGCATTCAAATTTTTTTCTGCATCTGCAGAATTGTGAACTTTTGATGATATTGATCAACAGAGATTAGGTATGACGTCATTCTATTGCAAAGCACTGATAAAACTTAGGTCGCAATTGATGTTTTGGAAGTTTTTTAAATATTTTTTTTCTGGATTTTAGATTTCTATGAAGCTCTGTAGACGCCCCATGTCGTTTTGTGCGACATTACATTGCACACATTACACAAGAAAATTTTCTAGATGATGAACAATGAGATTTTTCCTTTTTTCCAACACATTGAAATTCTGGACACTCGGAAGACTCGAGTTATTTGGATAGATCATCGTTAATTTCCCACGTCTACTACAGCTCAACGAACTTCTTCAACGCCAGTTTTTTTGCATAAAAAAATAACTAAACTGTTACAGCGTCAATTTTCACCGTGTGTAACCTATCAAGTTGGAATGTTCAGGAGGTTCAAAGCTGAAACATTTCAAAGTGTTTAGATGAGTGTGCATTCGTGTGTGAGAGGGTCTGGGTGCATGTGTATCTTCTACGTTCATGAATGTTAGAGAGTAAGTTAATGAGGCTTAAAGACAAGTGCATTTTTTTTTCTTTCCTCGCGCTTTCAATTTTGACTTTTTTCTACATTAGCACCGAAGAAAGAGTTTTAAAATGCCGAAATTTTGGCATGGAAAATTTAATTCATACTAAAATTAAAAATTTAATTTGTTATAATTCAAATTTAATTTTTCAAAATTCAAAATTTAATATTTTGTAATTCAAAATTTAATTTTTTATTATTCAAAATTTAATTTAATTCAGAATTTAACACAATTGAATTCAAAGATTAAATCAAGCATTGTTCAACAACTTATACTAATTTTCATTCGCTTTGGTTTAACGGACCACCTTTTAATTCCTCTTTTAGTTCCATTTCAAATGGCCCGTAATCAAATATGAATAGGAGTAAAGTAAGGATGTAATTATTGTGTGACCCAGCACATTTAACTCGATGGTCACCTGCATTGCAAGGCCAAGTAGTGCCTACATCACACACTAATTCCCTGATATATGACGAGTACGATACTTAAATTATTAATTAAAAAATGTAAATTTAATGCTTTTCGGGCAAGCAATAATCAAGTATCATTTTCTACATCTTCATTTAATTCCATTTAAAAAAATTGACGGTAATGAAAAAGAGTGAATTAAGGTTGCAATTGTTGCCTGATGCTACATAAACAATAAAACTATTGAGACAAGAGAAACTTTTAGGATCCGATTAAATTCAGGTTGCAAACTCTATACGAGATAAATTCATGAAAGCGCACGAATAAGTTACCATCACCTCATTCAATGTATATAGGTACAAAAATCCAACGATAGCACCGGCTAACTAAGTAGGTAGTAGCGAAATGATGTTTAAGATTCCTGCCGACACTCTAATTCACGCAGCCTCATTTTTTTTCTTCAACAAATTAAGAAGAAAGGACTCTAATGAGCTAACAGAAACGAAAACATTGTTTCCCTAATTCTGTTCCTGAAAGACAATTTGCGTCAACGACTGAGTCAACCTAGCTCAAAACCAGCGCGTTTTTCGTCGAATTGAATAACCTTCTTGACCGAAGACACAAGCAGGACGCAATGACCGCGGTTCAGTAGTACAGGATTGCGCTTAGTCTGAACATCGTTTGTGCCGCTCATGTGTGCCCGAATGCAGAGCTGGTGATGGGAGTCGCTTCGAATTGTTTCGCAATTTCATTTAAATGATCTGTGTGACCGAGGCTTTTGTGCTGAAAAACGCCTGCTCATGATTTACTTGAATCTGCTCTGATTTTCTTCACCATTTCCTCGGTTTTGTCCCCTTGATTCCGAAAAAATACAATTTGTGTGTCACGAGACAAGGGTCCTGCTCCCTCATAAATTTACATCAACGAGGAAACCGGATTCTCGGAAATGAGGAATTGGCATACCTCTATGAAATCGTGAAATACACAAAAATACACGAATAATTGAATTAAAAAAAATTGTACGTTACTAATACTAAACAAGGACGGTGCTCACCAATGTGCAGGAATACCACTTACGTAAGCGCGGTTCGATGCGCCCCTGTGACGATGAGAGATGTTGCTTCCGACATTGGGTATATTATACACCATGCGAATTTCGCATAATTTTATGATTACGGCGAGGCATCCAACACATTTAGGAAGCTAACATACAATGGACATATTGTAAGGAATATTGCAAATATCAATTCCTCAATCCTACTACCCTTTGCAACACACTAACCCCACCAACGGAATTGGATGGCCGGTCAGCCCTCTTTACGTTAGCTACTCCTCTAAACATGATAAAATAAAACCTATTTTATCATTACGTTTTCAACAGCACAGGACACGGTCATAGCTTTAAATCACACGGTGCATTCTCAAGCGCAGCTTCAGTTCAAATCCCGTGAGCTATTCACAGATCAGCAAATGTCTTTCGAACTTTATTCACAACTTCATGTAGGTTCCACTTATGTAGAATGGAACCAAAAGCGATGATTTTCAATGGAGAACTGCAAAGCACCGCCCTCCTGCAAAGATTACAAAATTTACCCATTACTTTGATTGAACAAATTGTGCTCATTTAAACATTTAGTATTAAACTTTAAATGACATTCACTTTTAAAAACATGTATTTTGAACAGCATCTCTTGTACAAACAAAACTAACTCTCACCCGCCCAACGACGTTTGATCTTTATTTCTCTGATCTAATGTCTTTACCACGGAGGTCTTTGTGTGAGACTTCTTTTCTCTGCAATGGAAAGAGAGAAATTTAAATTAAATCTTGACAAGTATAATTACATTTCGACGCACGCTATATGTTTTCACGTATTTTCAGAGTGTATTTTTCAGTATAACTTAATTTTCACCATCTCCTATTTGTAACACCACACGTACTTTCTCCGACGGTCCTCGGCGCAAGACTAAACCTATTCCATAAGCTACATCTAAGTGTGCTTGAGGGCTGTCCTCTATCCTCATGTTTGGCCAATCAGTCTCTTCAGAGATTCCAGAAGTGCTCGTCCAAAACCCTCTTTCTCAGTCGAAATGCCTGTTTCATTGTCGGTTCTACCCTTCGAAATTTCCCTCCTAGGGTATCCTGCTCATCATATTGGCTATGAGCCCCTCAGACGAGAACATAGTCGACTCCGCCCTCTTTCAGTACCACTTGAGATCTTTCTCCGTGAATTTCGACTCTAAATCTTTTCCCTTTGTTTTTCTAAGGCCTGAGTGTTAGGTGTCCTGCTGAGTCGACATCCTGTCTCCCACGACTCTACACAGGACCGTTTGGCTTGGCCATAAATTTTTCGCTGAATGTGGTCAAGAACATCGACTCTCTTGTTCAGGCCTACCCAAATGCTTACGCACAAAATCCTTGCTAAGCACAACACACTTCAGCACAAACTCAGACACATGTGAAATACAAACCCCCAGGCACACAACATGTTGAAGCGACACGCTCGTGCTGTTGGAATACGTAATTTTTTGTGTGCGCTAAGATATCAACGAATCTTACGGTATGCTACAAAAACGCGAAGCAAAACACAATAAAAGGACACAATAAAAGAAATCTAGTGAAATATTTCGTGGAATTCTCCAGAAATTCACCAAATTAAATGTTTTCTAACATGTGTCTCTTACAAACGAATTAATTTAATTCGCTACACCAGGATTGTTAAAATACTTTCCATTCAGCTCCGTGTAAGACAAAATCAGCTTAACTTTAAATAAGAAACAAGGCCCTTTAGCTGACGCAACTATTTACTATTTAATATGCATAGAAATCAATATTCCTACCTGCAGCTGTTCACTACATGATGGGAGGGGAAATACTTACCTTTATATTCCCAAAAAAGAAAAAAAATTTACTTCATTTTTCATAAAAGGATTAATTATTACTATTGTATTTAAAGTATATTAATTGATAATTTTTACATATAAAAAATCGCCCTTTATTTAAAAAAGCAACTAACGAACACCTCCATTTATCAAAAAAACTATTAAAATGTACCTCCAAGTTCAAAAACCTACTTATCAAAACATTGTTATGTTGAGTTATTGTTTTATAATTACATTATGAAACCTGATTATGTTGCATAATTTCCTCAGTATTTCATGGAGCCAAGAATAGGGCGATAAGATTCGTTGGATGAGAGAGAGCAGCTCCAAAGGAAGCATTCAAGGCAACGACCTCTAATGGTGTCATTCTCCATGTTAGCTCGCCCGTGCCAGTTCTCCAGACCAAATGGACACTGGAATCGCAATTTCTACTTCAAGATCCCATTAGAAATTACGGCTGCCTTATATTAGGACTCGTAACGCTTGGCAAATATTTGATATTTCAAATTGATGGTGCGAATGAAATGAGATTCATTGAAAAGGGATGGAAGGAGATGAAATCTTATTCGGAACTAAGGGACTTCCCATTTAGTGAATAAATTCCGACTTCATGGTGAAAATGAATGCGAGTTTTGAAAAATGCTTCAATAACTCCGAGTTTTTTCTGTACCATTGAAATTTCCCTCAAAAAATGCTGTATTTGTATCGTGTTTCGCTGCAACTCAAAGATACGAAGGCTTACTCGCTGCCACAATATGGTCGTGCAGATGGAGCAGACGAGCTCAATCTACGCAAAACAGAGTTTCCATTGTAAATGCATGGGGAATAAAATAATCATTACTTATCAGGAAATAACAATAGCACTAAATCAACGAATACACTAAATCTCGCTGTCTGAACTGTAGAGAATTCATTGTGATTTCTGTAGTTGGCTGAAAAGTAATCGCGCAAATCGCTTCACATTTTGACCAACTGCTGTCCATCCGATATTTTCTTGTTCTCTCAACGTTCTTGAGCAACATTTCTGATCATAATTTTAATTTGAAGGACCTCGCCGCTATTTTCTTATTTCAAATCAAACGACTGAAAATTCTTCCTAAGAATATTCGTAAAATGAAATAAAACGAAAACTTTTCGTTGAAGCAATGAAGATCCCATCATTTTAGAGAACGTGAGAGCGAGTTGAAAATACTAAGAGTTTTGAAGACTCTCCTCACTGCTGCGCCCCAAAAAATTGGCTCTTTCAGAATTGTGCCCTGGGTAAAAACACGGGCGCTTCACTTTATATTTTATTTGCTCCGGCGAGAATAGTTTCTTTGTTCGATTTGGGTGAGAATAAATCGAAAAACTGGTGTCTTTGGAAAAGATCAGGAGCCTTAATTGATTTTTGTCGGTTCTAGGTGCCAAGAAAGAAATTTTCAACCCTGGCATTTGCAATTCTGTTCAGAAAAAATTATTTGAAAAATTTAGGTTTCTCAAATCATTTTCTTCCAAGAAATACCCTCTGCACTTCACACGCGAGTTACTGTTGGAGATCCCCAATTTGAAATTTTCGTGAATTACAAAAAAATATACTCAGGGCGATGATTATTATCGTTAAAAAATACAAAGTAAGTAGGTATCGCATAAGAAAATGCAATTACTTACCATCACAGTAGTGCAAAATTTAAAATCTCCCACAGTAGAGCAGCACTTCCATTCATTGCATTATCATATCATGGCGCACCAACGCAACTCACTAAACTAACGAGCCAGTGACAAAACAGAAGTGTCAAACATCAATGCTTGATAAGCTCATCAGCCATGCAAATATTTATTTTACTAGTTATTTTTCACTCTTTTTCAGCAT
>JACJUY010010072.1:0-24778 GCA_014220935.1 Platorchestia sp. MABIK | reverse complement strand
CACTAACTATAATAAAAATAATTATGTTTCAAAACTATTGAAGTAACAAATGTTGACAAACACTCGTATGAAACATAATAAGTCAAAATTAATGTTTGCAAAGGTCATTGTTTCTCTGGTTACTCATAATGCACACGTAACATGATGGCAAACGTTCGAATGGAAGACGCTAAACCTAATAAGCCTAAATTAGTAATTGTGGAGGCAGTTGTTCCTCTGGTATGCCTAACACCAATGAAATGTTAACCTTCACTGCCATTCATTAACCACCTGACAGAGAAGAAGCACAAAACGCAGCGACTGCCAAACCTGAATGAGTTCGTGGAAAGAATGTTGGTCGATCCCAACTCCTCCCAGGACATTTGTATAAAAAATTGCAAAAAATTGAAGGGTTGTCAAGGAACGAAATAGTGCACTGAGGACAATCCTGATTAATTTGAAGAAATAAGTTAAAATCTACCTAAATGCGATTGCACTTCTAGAAAACCGATGTGCTTCAGAAATAGCCCACTTCACTTCTATGAGAATCATATTCATTTATACTAATGGGTATTTATCAGCGTGAGGCGGCAGTCGCAAAAAGAGAAGTGAAATTTGCAATGAAATTATTGCAAATAGAGGAAATTCAGTAATGTTTTTCCATGCACATCTTTAGATATTTTGATGATAGACGAGTTTCTCGCGAGTAAAAAACTACCTCGTATAGCAGTGAATCTTGAGCAATCGAAAATGAAAATTTTCCATCCAACTCCGTTATCCCTAAATGAATTCTGCAGCCAATGAACCACGCGAGGGAAAAAATATATCTTGACCTTTCGATCTTCAAATTTTCTCGTAACTCCAGGCTCCGAGACCATTTTTCTCACGGATGTCTTAAATTCCTGATAAAATAGGAAAGTACGAAAACTTCCACAGCCAAGGGAGTCGGACTGAAGCAAATCGCGCCGCGGAACTGATGCAAGCAAGTGAACTCTTTGCGATTTCTGGCTAGCCCAGTCTCTTTAATGGGCGTGATAGTTCTATAAATTTGTATCCATGATAATTTTAGCTCGTAGTGCAATTTAACTTCAAAATACGTCCCCGGTTGAAGAAGTTCAGTAAATACCTTTTCTGAACACACTGTGGGAAATGATTTTCCAGTTTGAGATAACATTTTTCATCACAAATTGGAGACAGGTAAAAACCAACTTTATCTTACATCGGAAGGCAAATTCTGTTTTAGATGTGTCACTCAAAACGAAAGAGAAACAAGATGCTGATCTATTGCCTCAATCCAATGACAAAGTAAGAATTCTTTAATTATTCTTAACAAATAAACGTAAATGTTCTCATTCTAGCTTATGAAATATTCATCGATTGGAAACAAATATTAAAAGTCCGCTGCAGTCTGTTGGTGACAGAGTTGCTCAGAAATCCCTGGAGCGAAGACTTCATCGTACTGCTGCACAGTACTCAACTACGATGTATTATAATACCTCGTAGTACTCATCGTGATACTCAACTACGCTAGTGCAGCACAGTATTTTTTTTAAAGTGTTATTGTTAACGACAACAGAGGATTTTTTTTCAACGTTATGTTGTAAAGACAACAACGTGTGTTTTTAAAACCTGATATTGTAAAGGACAACAAAGTTTTTTTTTAAAACGTATTGTTGTAAACGACAACAACGAGCATAGACCTCGTGCATGATAACCGAGTCTGAACAACAGCCACGATAAACTCGCATAAATTAAAAAACCTTACTCTTCGAAGAAATCTATTTCTTGAATACAATATCCGCACTGGATAACTAACGAAAGGCCTTGCAGTCTTCCTCCAGGCGTATCCATTTTTATTTTCATCAGTAAATGCATTCAGAGCTGCTTTCATTTTCAACTTCAAATAACACGCAATAGTAACAGACTGCGTAAAAGCGCAGATATTAAAGCAGTCGGTACTTACTTTGAGTGTTGAATCACTTGCAGTATTCATTAGATGCTCAACAGAGATGTAGGATTCTCTTAACTATTTCTGACAGTGTTACATATTTATTAAGCTACGAACTTTAGAAAAATTGTTCTGTAATTTATTGGCAGGAATAATCCTTTTGATACCATACGAAGCAGTTTGTAAACTATTTTTCCAGCTAGTAGCCGTGAATACTGACATCATTTCTGCTCTATTAGAAAGAAAAACAATCTCAACAGTCACAAGTTCTCTCAATTTTAACAATTTCATGACGCTTTGGCACCCTGCGTAGCTCCAAAATTAGGGGGCGACCCTAGGCGACAGAAAATGACTCTTCAAGTTTTTATAAGTTGGGAACAGTTATATTGCCACGTGGCATTGGTCCGTTTAAAAAATCATAACTCATGCGTAAATTCTAAAGAATGTGCATGCAATATAGCTTAACATATTTCACTAATTGGAAAGCAGGTGGTCTATCTTTTCCCACGAGTAGGAATTTTTTGCACGTTTAACTCACTGGGCAATCAAAAACAACAGTATAATCTCAAAAAAACAGTCAATTGGTTACTTTTGGTAAATACTCTAATGAGCCCTTTATTTTGGAGTGCCCTAAGGAAAAATTTTCCTTAAAATTTTTCAAAATTGCATGTTAAGAATATTTTTTAAGTATAAATTAGTAGATGCACTTTAAGTGCCCAACTATTCGAGAACGGAGAATATCAACCGCCACACATTTTCCCTTCAAATATTTATCAAGAGTACATACACAAGCTAGTGATCCTGAATTCCACCTCTCACAATCAAATGAAAAATCTTAAATTCTAGTGGATTCTTCCCATTCATGTTTCATAAATATCGTAACCTTATTGCGCAACTACAAGCCTCTCGATATTTTCAACTGATATCTATTGCAATACAACACCTGCACCCGTTCTAAACGATTGTCTTCATCAAATACTTTGCTTTTCACGCAACACGAAGTGTTAAATACAGCTAACATACTCTCATAATAAACATAATAACACATTACGTCAACTTTTGTCATCCGCAGCAATCAGTCATCAACCACAGCAATCGGTCATCAAGTTTGTTAGGAAACTTGTCCAAACATCACCAATTCACTTCACTAAAGATTGAGGTATTAGGAAACCAATGGTGGTGCGATATTTTACTTTGTGATTCAAATAAGCAGCCGTCATACAAATTAGGTTTGCGTTGAAATTACCATACACATCTCCGACGTGACCCAAACAGCAAAAAGTCTACGGTTTTTGGTCCGAGAATTTAACTTACTTTTTCTAATGCACAGTTAAATTTGCAAAATAACTTAAACAAAATAATGACAGGAGTAGATTACACTCAAGCTGTCACTCAATACATATTTACAGTAAGACCATCAAAATTCGTTGCGTGCATGGTAATAGCGTGTTCGGTATTCTGGGCGCAAGGCAGACTACGACACAACAGTGCTTGGTCATTGCAGCCTGATGTCCTGTATGAGTCAGACACAAAAGCACGGCGAGAGGCACTTGGCGCATGCCGAATTGGCATCGGGTGCATGTGGCGCGGAGTCATTCTCACGCCCGGCCAGTAAAGCTTTCCATTCCCTCGGTCGATTCATAGCGGGCCTTCACTCGGGCTCTTCCGTATTCCACATCGCGACTTCTCTGTGTGTTGCCAAGGAGCAGTTTGACTTTTTTACGATTTATAATGAGTGGGATTTACTGCTTTATGGTGGACTGAAACTATGTCTTGAAAGAGATTATTTTGCTGCTGTCATGGTTCGAACTATCATTAAACTGCTGAAGAGCAATTTATGTCATTACTCACTAACATTTTCACCAAATGCAAACAGAACCATCGCACTGAAGAATTTAGAAAGAAAAACACAGACAACTTGCGCCATGACGAATACTAAATTGAAATACTGAAACAAATCTGGGGAGGAGATTGAAATATTATTCGCCGGTAAACTGTCCACGAACAAATGAAGGAGCTCTCGCAGACGAGTTTAGTTTGTACTTCCTTGCTTTTATTCCAGAGATTAAATGAACAACGGGAGTGAAAAATACCTTTTGACATCAGCTCCACCCTTTTTAACTATCTCTATTCAGATGTCAGTTATTTTTCCGGAACTTTAGTCGTGGCGCCATTCGTTTTGTGAGTCATTTGTGAATATCAGATCGCTTTTAACCCGTGTCTTCTGGAAGATTTTTATTGAGGAGATTGCACACACTGAGATAAAAGTTTAATGGCATGAAGGATAACACTAAAAATCATGTAGACGAGGCGTCTTTTACTCGTCAAACGTTTTATTTATAATTTATTCACTTGTGCTGAACCTAGAGATTTTAAAAATAAAAATGATAATTTGCGATTGGTTAAAGCACGATGCATCTTGGAGCAGCAAATCCATCTTTCAGGAAATCTTAGAGAAGTAGGTAGAGCTACTTTCTGGGTAATAATTTTTTACCTCTATTACAGTGCACCACAACTGGTTTTGAAATTTTCAAATCTGTTCCACTACTTAAGAAGGAAAGAGAAACTACAGGATGTCAAAGAAAGCATTGAAGCGGAATTATTTCAGATGCTTAAATGACCGAGTAAAACAAAACCAAAATAAACTGAAGCTCGTAGCGAGCTTGGAAGATTCTTCTTTCTACTTCTACTTTCTCTTATCTTCTAGGGAACCTTTCACAAATTTCCGCATGATGACTAAAATAAGGTGCACCACAAATTCTATAGGTGATTCTCAACAATTAAAATCTTAGAAATTAAGTCAAGATGCAATCAAAATGTACTCAACGACGATTACCTAATTAACTACACCACGCTATTAAGTTCAGTCCACTTATACTGAAAAAGTTTGATTATTCTTACACAAAATGATGAAGTAAAAACGGGAATCAAAACAATTAAATGCTCAGGCCTAATGTCACACGAAGGGAAAAAAGTTTTTGGATTCAAATACAAATTATTGAATTGAAAAATACAAATGAAATAATTGAATGCTCAGACCTGATGTAAGGACAGAGAGGCTGAACAAAGCCATAAGCTCAGGCCTGCAGTGTTTGGGACAGGGTCCACCATTAGGTTTAATTAAATCATGGCCGATGCCTCCGCCAGCGTCCAACTAATGGTGTCGGTATCGAGCTGTACTAGTGATGTCTCCTTCTCATGCAACCCCGTCACAACGAAATGAAGACAATTGCTTAGCGATTCAGTGATTGAATTACCAACAAAATTTGATTTGCGTAATTTAGAGCGGATGAGTTGCTTGAAAATTTCTCTGAAGCCCCTCTGCAACGCAGAGCAACTAAGTTGCTGGCACTGCACATCGCAGTACCTCATGGCAAACCATGCAAGTGTGAAAACACTTTTCTACTGTAAAAACACGTGGTTAAAATCTGAAACGTGTGGAAAATGAAATTAATAAATTTTACAATTAAGTGCTCAATCGTTATGTCTGACCAGTTGCGAAATAATTAAAACGGCATTATCACAAAAGAGGAAAAAGTCTGAAATTTTCAGATACAATGAGCGTCTTTTATGGGCGCAGAAAAAGTTTGCTGTAGCTGACGCGATAAAACTGGAATCAGACTGAAACCTACAAAAAGAAAACGCTCACTTTCTCTCCTTAAACAATTGAAGGTGAAGCTCGCGCAGAAATATCATAACCATCGTAACTTCTGCCCACACAGCAGCAGTCACTTGAGAGCGTGAGTGCCATGCGCTGAGGTCATTTTCACGAGGCCCTCGCCGCCAAAGTACAAATGGAAACAACGCACGGCATCACGAACCTCCAAGAAAATAATAGAAAATAAATTAGAAAGCCTTAATTCAGGATATTGGACTTGAGCTCCGTGCAGGTTATAAAATATTCTTTCTGCGTGAACCCTTGATGGAGCCGTGACAGGGAAAAATTGTAATTTGAAATAAATTATTTTCAGGTCTCACTTTTCAGTTATAGCCTTTTCCTGCGAAATTCTGAGGTTCAAATCTTTCAGTTTCAACGTAGTGCAAAAGCTTTCCTACTCCTAAGTTGGTTGGCTGATCTTCCGACGCTTGATTTTTAACGCGAAAATTTTGATGATAATTTTTTCGATGTTTGATTTTTTACGCAGAAGTATTGAAATAGTCGATACCAGCAGCGGCCAGCTTCATTAATTCTTCAGCACGCCAGAAGCGAGCTTCAATTAATGTAACAGTGGAGGCCGGAGCGAGGGAGCTGAGAGTTCACTCCTGAATACACAATACTTCTCCGGGTGTGTTCAGAGCGTAGACGTATCTGGCATACGCGTGCGCGCATCATACCCTGCCTCATGAAAACAATGAGTCACAGAATTCTACATTAATTTGTATTCCATATTTTTGATTCGAAGACTCCTAAGCCGCAGTGAATTACCAGGGTCACGCAAGCAGAGAAACTATAGACCCTCCGTTGATGTTTCATCATTTATTTTATTCAACATTTAAACAAAGTAACAAATATGGTGAACGCAGTTGTTTCGCAATCATAATTTTTTGAATATTAAATATAACTACAATCAACGTTTCTTTCGAAGATAATCGTTTATATCAGCAAGCAATATGTTTTAACACTTGGTTGAGCTTCTGAGATAGGGAGACTTTTTCATCCTCTTTCATCTTTGCATTTCAAATTATTGGGCCTCCATTGCAGAAAAAATGGCAGAGAAAAATTATTCAATTCCCCAATGTTTTGAATTTTATTCTTATAATGAAGAATGTCCAGGAACCATTTCCGTCACAATGCAATAGCAGAACAAATTAGGCATTTTCCGAGAAGACTAAGACATGAATTCACACTGTTCTTCTCTAGTTTCCTTTTGCATTTTTAGGTTCGGTTCGAATGGAACGTTTCGCTTACTGTCTCATGTCTTAGGAATAGTAGCGTAGTTAAGTCAATAGTTGTTAGGTAGTTAAGTAAATAGTAGTTAGGTAGTTAAGTGGTTAAGTCAAAGTTTTTATGTTAAACAGAAGTTAAGTCAAGAGCACTGGACATAATTTAACTGCTTGATAACAAACAAATCTAAAGGTTCCCTCGTGAACAGACTAGCAATAAATCTGTCAAACAGCACAGGAGATATTTCTCAGTTTTCGTTGCGTGTTTGTTGTAAAGCTTTTCTAAAACTGATCGAATCAAACACTGAAACGGAAGAGTAAACTTGTTTACGAAAGAGTTCTCGTAATTAAATGCATTCCGAGCGATGTTTTCGTATAGCCGCTCAACAAAAGATGGAAAAGTATCGAAAACTTTTTTCTGACGCTGAGGCTCAACTTTATATCGACAGAAAGCAAGTTGAGAAGCCCCATCACAAAGCCAGGCATCATTCCGAGCTTTTATAACCAAATCGCTATTATTGAAGCTCTCACAACAAGATGGCTTAAGACGCTAGATGTCAGTAGACTCGTAAGCTGCAGCTGCTGTGCTCTGAGGTCTTGAAATGAAGCATCACTAACCTCTTCAAAGTTAGGTCTAATTGATTTCAATCTTCAGCGTTGTTAAGAAAATGCACATGACACTTGAAACTCTTGAAGTAGTGTTAAGTAGATCATCATAGAAACTGTGTTTTCTTAAATTTCCTGTATTCAATTTTCTTCCGATGTCTGGTCGGTATCATCTGGTAGTATCAAATCCACTTATTGCGGGACCATATGTCTCCTATTATTTCAGAGTGAACTGCATTCACAAATTTTAGTGAATATACCGCTGATGAAATTAAGTGAATGAGTTCCATTTCTCCAAAGACGTCATTTTCTCTGCAAACCTCGAAAGAATTAAAAATCTTATGCCTATGGCGTGCAAATAAGATTTTTACTACCTCAGCTAAGGACCCAATCGCGAAGTTTCGGGGGCCTGGGATTGCACCCCATAATCTATATCGACCCTGTATTCTCAGACGGCTCATTTAGACAACCGAGAGGCAGAGTGGCAGCAGAGCGCCGAGCTTCAGTTCTATAAAGGCGACTTACAGCAATGACCGGCGTCTCTCCGCGGCCTCCTCTGCGCTGCTCAGGGGAAATTAGCTTTTCCTGCCACAGCCTGGTTCCTCGCGCAGAATTCAGCACGACTTGGCCTGCCGAGCACTGAATGGGAACTGCACTGAGATCTGCACTGCATGGTGCGATGCAAAGCTAACTCACGAGTAATTTTTATGTGGTTCACTGTATGGTAAGCACTGAGATCTGCACTGTGTGGTGAGCATTGAGATCTGCACTGTGGGGCAAGCACTGAGATCTGCACTGTGTGGTAAGCACTGAGATCTGCACTGTGTGGTAAGCACTGAGATCTGCACTGTGTGGTAAGCACTGAGATCTGCACTGTGTGGTAAGCACTGAGATCTGCACTGTGTGGTAAGCATTGAGATCTGCACTGTGTGGTAAGCATTGAGATCTGCGCTGTGTGGTAAGCACTGAGATCTGCACTAGATGGTATAAAACAAAGCTAATTCAAGACGAGTTATTTTTATGAGGTGTATCACCTCAGGGTGATCCAGCAAATACCTAAAACTTAACAACTCAGAAAGAATAATTTCTCATCGAAGAGTTGCCTTTAAGACTTGGTCTGCTCAGCACTGAATAGTAAGCACTCAGTGAGATCTTGCGATTTGTTTTTCTGGGGTTTATCACCTCAGGGTGATCCAGCAAATACCTGAAACTCAGAATTAATTTTTACCATGTTCCATGTTCAGAGTTAATTAGACTGAAATCTCCTGTCTCAGTTGATTTAAAATTTTGCTTAAAACTTACACTGTCAGCAAAATCTACCGTAATCTCAAAGATTACGTTAAGCTCACTATTTCCTGATGTCGTCTTTGCCGCCTTTTTTAACTATTGGCAGGCTTACAAACCAATAAGTTACAAAAAATAGTTACTAATGAAATGATCAATAATTAAAATTAAAGGAGTTCAAAGCAAATTTTGGATGCTTAAATGTATGAAGAACAATAAAACAATAGCACACTCAAAGTAAACTAGCGCGCACACTATTAAATTCAATAATCCAGTTGGTGCATCTATTTTTTCATGATTTCAGAAGACTAGCGCATATCTCAGTAACAACCTCATTTGCCTGTGCAGAGTACGATGGACAATGATTATGATGTCCGTAAAGGTTTGAAGTTAGTTATAACAGACTTCGAAAATCAGCGGAAGTTCTTGTCGACAAAATGAGAAATCGAAGGTGAAATCCGTCTCATCAGCACAAGTAACGTGACTTGTCGACAACCGTTGGTGAAAGAAAAAACGAGATGCAAATGTGTTGAAAACTTTTAATTTCTCAAGAGGATTGATTCATCGCTCAAGATTTTTATATAAAACGAGTTTCAAAATAGCACAACTGAGAAGCGATTGTGTAGAGGCCAATTTAAGTATAAGAATTCGTTCTAAAGTTTCTGATTCAAAACTTGCTATGCGTTTCAAGTCAGTTTGAATAAACATTCTAATGTGTGTTTTTGCAACATTTGGAGCCTCATAAAACATTTACATCATTTGCACGACGTTACAATGTTTCCTGGAAAGACTGTGGCTCTTCCTTGTTTCTCCTGCAGAGCTCACGCCGTCCATTAAAACTTTGCCGCCCCCATAGTCCGCGCTGACGTTATCGTAACCAGATCTCCGCCGTCTGCTGGTCAGAAAAGGCAGCTCCGCAAAAATGTTCAGGCGGGAACAGACAGAAATGAGATCGATTACAAGACTTTTAGCACAAGAGTGTAACTGTAATTGCTGTTCTCTTAAATATTAGGTGAATACTGATGTTTGTAATGGGGTATTTCTTGGAATACCATGATCTTGGAAAACTATTTTGAAATATTTCGTTTGCAAGACTTTAAGCACAAGGGTGCAAATGTAATTACTGTTACACAAGGGTAATTCTAACACAAATGTTAGAATTACTGAGGTTTGTAATGGAGTATATCTTTTAATATATTGATCTTGGCAAATTATTGAGAAAAATTTCAGATTTGTGTTCTTAATTTGCTTATTAAATTAGAGAGCCATGACTTAGAAGAGGTGCCATATTCAAACCAGTGTGTTAACGCATGCCATCTCACCCTACAAGCGAGCAAAGATTGATTATTCATGCTATACTACAAACCTCACCGAAAATTTCTATAAATTTATAAAATTCTCATGCTACAGAACCTCTCAAAAAACTGTTTCATGTGAACTTTCTCGCTTCCGAATTAAATAACATATTTCAACAGGAATTTATTTCTAACGAATTATCAGTACAATTTACTGAAAACGGAATATCGCTTAATTTCGAGCCTTGCCAGACCTGCATCGGACAGACAGCAAGTTCACGTAAATGACTCAGAGACTCAAACAGATTGAAGCCTGCGCGGCAGCGCGTGAAGATCCCAAAGTTTCGTCTGCTCCAACACTGACTACAAAATGAACAGGTATGTCCTGGAAGAGCGCATTAATATGAAATGCATTAATTCATATTAATGTGAAATATGAATTAATTTGAAATGCATTGAAATGAAATACGTTAATTCATTCTAAAATGAAATGTGCATTAATTTGAACTGTTTTCATTCATTAAAATGAATTCAGTTCATGAATCATGAAAGTGTAGTACTTTTCAACGTCACTTTTACTCACCAAGTCGGTATTTTTGTGTGACGGAACACAATATGAGACACATGTGATGCTGATTAAGTGATCAATTCTGAAATGGAATATTGAGACTATTTTAAGCTTCTACATGTTTAAACATTTTACAGATTAGATTGAAATAGTGAACTATTTTTAGGGATGAAGACACAAAAACAATCATATGTCACTCCTCGAGTCAAGAGTCAACTACCTAATATATCCTAACAGAGCATTAATTTTATAGACAGTTCGATTTTTTGACTCTTTTTGAGGAATGTCTTCCTGCAAAACACCTCTTTTTAAATTCGGGTACGACAATACTTATTAGAAGCTCTGCCATTTTCCGAAATTTCAGAGCTTGTATTTTCTGTAGAGAAATCCCCCAAGTAAGACACTAAACGTTTCGTCAGGCCGTACCTGTAAGAAGCTTTTCCATTCCAAAGCCACGTTACGCCTGCCACGGCTGCCCTGTTTATTGAATTCCTTCAGTGACGGTGGAAGCGTTGCAGAGTTTGAAGTGCCAGACATTCACCGGAGGTGCAGAATGATCGGTCACATTAAAGGAAGTACTGGAATAAATGCGCACATTTTTGCAACTTTAAATGCAGTCGACCGAATGCACTTTGCTGTTAAGAGAAACTGTAATTGAAATTACAGACTCCCTCCCTAATAATTTCATCAGCATTTTTCAGCGGCGGAACCTCGTTTGCGTTTCCTTTTATTCACGCGTTGTACATGCTTGTCAGCTCCTGTATCTCATCTAATTAAAGAGAATTCCGTCAGTTCATGCAACCAAAAGAAAAGAAAAGAAAATGCTTCCGTGTAATGAAATAATCAACTGGAAGGATGAATCTGAAGATAAAACTAATTTTATAGATGAAATAGCATTAACATCTTTCTATCGGGTTAAATTAACTTACAACTCTTATTCATAAAAAATTTGGCAATTTAATCTTTAAAACAATTAACAGCCGCTGTGGAGTGAAAAAGCATTTAACTCTTCACTTTCAGTCGCTCTCAACTCCTGAAACATTTTATCCAGTTGTCGGATGTTTACTATGAAGGGCAGATTGTTAACTAATTTACTTGAGGTGCACATTTTGCAGCGGTATTCAATCTATTTGAAGACTTGTAGCCTGCAAACAAAGCTGCAAGCAGCATGTCTATCGCGGTCTCTGCATCGGCCGGTGGTGGGTTGGAAATTTCAAGTTTCATGGGGGTTAAAAATATCAAGTTACATGGGGGTAAACTTAGAATCAAATCAAACTTGAGTCTTTTTTTTCCTGATAAACGGTGTATTTTATTTTTCTTATAGATAAATTGAGGTTCATTTTTGCAATTATTTTTTGTGCAGTTTAGACTAGCCGCCCGGGAAAATGTGTGAGGAGCGGACCTCAAGTTATTCAAAAGGTTCAAAAATGCGAGCATGGCTAATTTTCTATAGTAGCGTAGAGCTCCCTTTACTAAAGGTATAAAGCGACTTAATTCTGACTTGCTGACAGTGAGTGAATGTAAACTTTGATAATAGAGAAATAACTCACTGAAGAAAATTTTTCATCAACTTTTAATCTCCTATGTGTAGAATCAAGAGGGCTGTCACTTAAACAATCGAGAATGAAAAAAATTTGGGTATTTCTGCTCGAACTTCTTCGTCCATTATATTCTGACAGAATAAATTTCTACAATACCAGTATATCATAAGAAAATTTCAAGACCAACGGGCAGCCCATGACATCAGGAGGAAATCGAGGCGGTGAAAATAATTTCTTTCGTTCACATCTACGATTCATTGACAAAAAAACAGTAGTCGAACAAAACTTTGACCGATATCGAACGAGCAAAACAGATGCTTCAAGGCGAACTTCATCGATACAGATGACATACATTATATACAAAAGGCAATGCTGGACAGAAAATTGTTCCTGTCGCAGCCTATGAAAAATAGCGATGTTGAAGGTAAATGCGACTTGTTTATGATTTTTGGCTGTGGCTGTGAATGAGAAAATAGCAAAAGTTAGCTCCAAGTTTGCTAATAATGAATGAATGTGTGTGTGAAGTTGGCTTTCTTTATGGAGAGACTCAGGCTCGAGTTACTACGAGCTTTCTTCTCTTTTGTCATTATGCAGCATCGAGGATAAGTGGCAATGCCGTGTTTTGCATGCATGAACCAAAGAAACTGAAGATGAAAATGAAATAAAAAATTGTAAATGTTAAATAAGAATATATTTAAATTCGCATGTTGTTCAAGTATTTAACGTATTAACTTCCGTGCATGTCAAATAAGATAATTCTTCCATTCAGAGAATCCTCGCAAGCGTCAACGTTCGGATGCAAGCCGATAAGCTACGGAACAATCACATGTCGGCGACCCTAGTTTAACTTTTTTGTTGGAGCAGCTATGATTTTAGCCGCTCTGTAAAAAATCCTTACTCGGGCGGCTAGTCATAGAAACTCCGACGATAAAATAAAACTAGGAACCTGCGCAAACCGAAGCCTCCGTTGCCATGGCTAGTTGGGAGCTGAGGCTCAAATTCTTAGATTCGTTTATTATTTCGTTTTCATTTTTTGAAAATCTCTATTTCATATTATGATTTGAAACTATGTGCACTGAATATTGAACCAAGTGATATTTCCAAGTTAGACTGGGTACCTGCGCAAACCGAAGTCTCCGTTGCCATGGCTCGCCACAGAAGAACATTGAAGTGCACCAACAATTCTAAGTCTGCCTCTCAAGTCACCACTGAGAACTGACGGTGCTTCACATTATTCGTAGTCGTCAATAGCTATGCTCGCTTAAGCACTTCCTGTTTTTGAAAACTTCAGCGCGAAATTTTCCGATGCTACTACAGCGTGAGGTCTACTGCCCTATATCGTCTACCCAGATGCAGTTTGAGATGTACAAATTAATCGTTTATCGCTAAATTAAATGTATGGAAATAAAAAATATCCATTCGTCATCTAACCTAACCTCACGCTTCAGTACTAGCTAGAGGTAGATCTCATGCTATAGTGTGGTAGACCTCACGCTATAGTACTAGCTAGAGGTAGATCTCATGCTATAGTGTGGTAGACCTCACGCTATAGCAGCACCGATTTTTCTCATTCGATAAGCCGAAATTTCACCTCTTGTGTTTCAAAAGTCCCGTAGTATTCTGATGTGTACAAGATTAGAGAGTAATTTCAATGATAACTTTTTCTTTTTGAGGAGATGCTTTGTAGAATTCATCGACAAAACTTCTCAGTCGCGAGCTTGTGTAGGTAGAGGACTGAGAAATTGTCATAAAATATTGTGATCATATCTATACCTAGCAATATACAGGTAATTTTCCCTTATGCTATATTATTCACTGGAAAATAACTCTAATGAAATAAAAATTAAAGCGATTACGAAAGTTTCTTCTGGGAATCTTTGCCTTTTCTAACTCTGAAAATAGAGCATGATCTTTGCTGAATGTGATCGTCGCAATGAAGAGCATAAGATCCTTTGTTCACTCAGAGTTGTTCACATTGTTTGAGACAATTGCATTTACTCTCGAAATGACTTCCACTCACATATTTTTAGGGGAAAAATTAAGCAGTGCATCCAGTAAAACGGTGTTGGTGATCAGTATCTCGGTATCAGGGATGTTTGTTCAGAGCCGTACGCATTATTTAGAACATTTGCACTCGAATTAACTTATTCATTTTTACACTGACCAAATTCAGTAGTGCATCCAGTAAAACTGTGTTGGTCATCAATATCTCGGAATCAGGAATGCTCGCTAATGCTGCCACATGAGTGAATTCTTCACATCGAAAATCTTACTTATGACCACTAACCTATTGAACACAAGGTGAGCATGTAAGTTGACAGAAACTACTAAGCCGTAAACGACACCCAGTAGTGAGTAAAGAAAATATCTCATAACTGTCGTCATCGGTATAAGCAACCTAAATGTTCGTCCAGAAAAGTAAGTTCCAGAGTCTGAATACGGCTTAATGGACTGGAGAACATCATTCTGTCCGTTCAAAAGGTCTCGTTTAAATTACTCTCCGAAATCAATTTCAGATTTTTTGACACGCCAACAAAAATCACACTGCAAACACCAAAACAATGTTATGAAACGCCCATTTCCCTAGAAAAAAAGAAACCAAAAACAGCCTCAGAAAGAAGGTTTTAATTTCCCAGTCTAACTTCTTCGCCAGAGCATGCATGTTTTTCGCCGCCCGAGCAATTTAATTACTTGGGCGGCGAAAAACATGCATGGAGGCGGCGAAACAGTTAGACTGGGTTGGGTAACTGAACGAAACGTCGAATTCTTCAGAGTAAATTTGGAAGATTTTAGAAATTCCCACCTAAAAGCATTGCTAACAGTAAAAAAGCGTGGCGATATCACGGAAGCTAAAAATTGCCAGCTCAGGTGTGAACACTACACAAAAGAGAATTTTTGAGTACCTTCAAAAATGCAGACAGAATTGTTGATTGAACGTACCTTTTTTTCAAGTATTTTTCAGCGTTGGCTCTGAATATTCTGTTTGTTGGTTTTGACTGATGATGCGATAGCGAGAAAAATTTTTACCAGGAGCTGCAATAGTTCAGCTGGCATTTAGAATTAGCTGACAGGAATATAGTGCTTCACGCATTCAGTGTGTCTTGCCTTCAGAATGCGTCTTTATATACTTTCATGCCAAATTGGTGTGGTTCATTTTCAGTGTCGATTAAAACCATTTGAGATAAAGCTTTTAAAAAACATGAAAGCATTTCATGGTATGATTCTTAGAATTTGAGCCTCAGTTTTATGATCGAAGTTAGCTATCTCGATGAAAATGTTTTTAGCGTATGCTTGATAATTAGAAGAAATAGCAAGAAAATATTTATCCCTGCTGACAGGTTTCGTTGTAATGCATGTAGAAATAAAATTGATTGAAGTTTCTAAAAAATACATCCGTGAAACTTTTAAAACACATGACAAAAATTTTAAATATTTTAGTTTTAATTTGACTTGATCTGTGTAACAGGAGACAATACATTTTACGCAAACAAAAGTTAACACAATTTGAAAGCAACACACAAACGGCTCGGAAATCTTTGATAGAAGTCGTTTGCATCCGCATTCGTCACTCTGAAAGTCCACAAATTGGCTTCCAGTTTTCAGGGTTTCATTGAATTTGACGTCCATTATGCCCTAGCTCTATTTTTTCCACAAAGAAATACTTCCTAGGACACGAATCGTTAACGCAAATGGAAATTGTCATTAAATACACGCATAGAGCATGTGAAGTAGTTACAAACTAATTCGTAAACATGGACGTCGCGTAACAATCAAAGAGAGTATGTATTTACATTTATTCGTATACAAATGTATGTAAATTCCAATTTAGGTTAAATCTGGTTGATAAAGACTTTTGTGCTTGTTGCTAGATGTTATGCGAATTCTGGTGTTTGCGTGCTTCTTCGCGGTTCCTTAAGATTAGTAGCGTGTAATTGAGGGCAAAATAATCGGCAGAATTACTCCAATTATTGTCCTTATAATTATTTTTGAAGTGGAATTAAAATTCTTCCTCACTTTCAGGGAAAACCATAGAGTAAAATTATAATAAACCTATTAAAAAGCTTGTCATGCATTCATTGCTAAAATGACGCTGGGCAGCTTCCCGAGTTAAATTTTTAATAAGATTGTGTTGAGCTTTCAGTTTGTTTTAAGCTTGGCAAGGTTCGGGTAGATTAGTTTGTAAATATTTAGCTAAAGTTCTGAAAAGTAACTCAGAGCTAAGAATGTGTTATTTCAGAGCTATCGAAGAGACAAAATTTCGGTCGAAACATGTTTTTTTAATATATTTCTGGTTAAAAAAAAAACAATTTCTTCCAACAATATTCATTGATTATTCGTTCTGTGTATAATTTTATAAGATTTGCAGGCCTCCGAAGGTGCATAGTTAGTCCTTATGTCGTCGTCTGGCATGGCAACATTTGGGAGAGTGCAGATATATGAGAAATCAAAAGTAAATCTAAGTAAAACTACTTCGAAAAATTTTTTTGTCCACTAGCGTCAAAAAACCTTAAGAATCGTGACCATTGAAACAATGCAGTGACTTAAACAACTGAAGAAAATCAATAAGAAATTCAATGTCGGGAGAGTGCGTGTTTCTGGTGATTGCAAGGGGGTCTTGGTGCTCTCTTTCATCAGAATGAACGAACCAAAGGAAGTCTGGTGGCTCTGGAATAGGAGCCAAGCTGTAAACGTTGAAGGCCGTTCCATATACAAGTCAAGAGCTCTACTCTGACAAGGCTGCTAATGAAGAGTATGTTCTACCAGGGCTAATTTTAAGCCCTTGAGTTTTCAAAGTTAGCTTACGGACGGTCCAAAATATGGGCACTTTCTGCATTTTGTCCAAATTGAGAGTGTCAATGAAGAGTGTGTTCTACTAGCGTTTATTTGAAGTCCTTGAGTTGTCAAAGCTAGCATACGGACGCTGCGAAACATGAACGCTTTCTGCATTTCATCCAAATTGAAAGTCTCGAGTAAAGACATCATTCGAAGGCAAGAATTATGAAGAGTCAAAGTTTTAATCACAGGTTCTCAAACAAACACCTCTAGAGCCCTAACCAGCTAAAGATCAATATCATCGTTCTGAATCAGAAAAAATTACGCATTCTAAAATTTTAACTCTCAAATTATTTTCTTAGACCTTTGAACTGAATAATCAAGCACCAGCTCATTCAGGTCATGAGCCTCATGACTCATTAACATCTTTTATAACCTGATATTCAACTCTAGGTCTGAGTTAAAATAATGATTCTGTTTTCTCCGACAAACACCTTGATGATCTGACCTATTTAGTGGCATGTATGAGCAGTGTAAAGATTAACTTTTGCCGCATGTCAAAGTTCAATCAGACAATAGAAGAAAATATAGAACCAGGGCAACGACATCAAGTTTTTTCTCCCCGCTATGAGAAATTTTTCTAATTTTACTTTAGTCATACAACTGTTTCAACACCAAGCTATTTTGGAGCTGGTTTTGACAAATTAAAACATGAGTTTGAAAGCTGCGGAACATTTATTAGTTCACCTCATGCAACTGTTTCAATGTCAAGCTATTTTGAAAGCTGTATGTGACAAATTATGACGCGAGTACGAAAGCCAGGATTCCATTGCAGATTAATGTCCCGCGACAGAAAAACTGTCGCCCTGGTTTTGCGCCCGAAGACAATTTGGCCGCTGGCAGACACACAATCATTGGCCAAGTTTTTCTGCCGCGGAGAGCTGCGAGTATGTAACTAAAAACTCTCGAATCCTTTTTCTGGGCGCACCTCGAACTCTCAAGTCTTTTCTTTCAATTTAAAAGGAAATCCTTGGCTCTAGTCTACATCGTAAAGTAATGTGAGACGCAGGAATGACAATGGTAGGTTTCTTTGCGTGAAAACGATGCAAAAAATTCCTAGTTACTCGCATGTAAGCTATCACATTCGTGAGAAATCTGTCACACCAGCCGCCCTCTAATTTTATGAACATAGTTTTAAATTACTCAGATACAAAATCCAAGCTTAAAAATTTTTCTAAACTCACAACTGTTTCATTTGGATCAAGTTTATTGAAAATTTGCAATTGAATGTCATATTTGAAGCAAGAAATGAGCACAAAAGTTTAAGATACGCGATGGAAATAAAATAAAAACCTGACTGCACATTGCTTAAAGTTCTTTTTTGCAAATGGTGATGGAGCTTCAAAAGGCTTCTTATTTCATAGGAAATAGAAACTGCTTATGTATGTATTGTAAAATTACCTGCATTACACACATTCGTGATAGCGCCTTCGTTCATTCCTGCCACTCCTTCAACAATGAAAAATCTTCCATGTATTATATCACTGTTTTCAAGCAACAATAATGTTTCCGGGAGCTACGTTCCGTTTCTTTATGAAGCCATCCATGGATGGTGAGCCAATGATCTCATAAGACTTTCCAAGCGCTTAGGAAATTTAGCAAGGTATTTCGGTATTTCTGGTAAAACAAGTGATCAGAAAAGATACTGAACAAAAAATTACATCTTACTACAGGTCTTATTAGCCGAATTCACAATGTCTTTCTTCGAAAACAGCTTCGCCTCATCAATTATGAAATCCACACCTTACTGAAACGCTACATGAGTGTAATTTTCAAAACTCTGAAAATATCCAAGAAAAATATAACATTTGGACCGTAGTATTGAATGATAATTGCACAAATACACTGATATATCCTGCCATTCACACGCCCCGTGTCACCTTTGGTTGAGCCAGAGCCAAGCTTGGTGAAGGAAACTGGCAAATCCCGAGATGAATCACCAAGCCTCATTTTGTAGCAATAAAATATAAAAATGTCAATTATTCAAAAGAGAAGTTGTGGATTTTTTGCATCTGTAACCCTCATCTTAAAGTTCTCTGAAACAAACATCGGGAATAGCAGAATTCTTAGCGTGTCAAAAACGCTTCGAAGTAACAGCAAAAATTCTGTAACTCTCTTTCTCGGCACTTGGTTTATATTCGAAATACACGCTTAAAAGTCCTATATGGCTAACCAAAGATACTTGCTACTAATTACGAACACAAAATCGTTGAACATTCCAACTAACATAACCTACACTTATATACGAAAATCTTTCCTTTGAAAGTATATATGTTTACACATGTAATTGCTCAGTCACAAAGTTGGCATTCCTGCCCAAGGCAGACCGAGTCTGTGCAAACTACAAAAGAAAACTAGCTTTCCGCTCCACACAAGTAGTGATCACTAGACACGACATCCCTGAGTTTTCATTCGATAACTTTTTATGTATTCCTTTGACTGAAGTTTCCCCTTCCCTTGCTTGAGTCTCTCGATATCTATTTTAATCAAACGTCTGATCCGTCTCTTGAGCGATCCCCTGATCAGCATCAATTGCGATGGAATAAACATCCGCATCTGCGATCCCTTCCTCTGTGATCATCTAATCAGTCTCCAGAGGTATCGAATAAACAGCCTAAGCTGCTATCGCCTATTTTGTACCCCGTGCTGCGGAATATTAAGCCTCAACTGATATCACCTAATTGGCTGTGAGCTCGAACAGCTTTGTCTTCAGTTTCCTTGTTAGCTCAATTTCGCTGAGTGCTTCTCTGCTAAATTAGCTCTGGAGTCAACGTCTTCACTCAAACAAGCATTAGCTGCTCCGTAATTAAACGAGGCAAAATTCCTCGTATAGGAAATCGCTCAACTTAATGATCAATTCATGATTAAAAAAAGGGGTCGTGTTGGAATAAAAATCAATCAATCAAATTTGCATTTTGAATGAATTTTGCAAGACTAAAAAGAAGTCTTGAAATTCGCATGTTAATCAAATTATCAAAGACTATTTCCTCATTTATAAAGTGAGCCTGATATTATTAGACAACGTGCCTTAACTGACAATTTGGAAATTTTAAATTGTAACATTTTTGTTTCATTTGAGTGATATTTCTAGTAAATTTCTCTATTTAGGTCACATAGAAATTAAAAAAACAATAAATGAATGTTTCAAATGTAACAGTGTATTGATCCATTAATCCATCCGTTATAGAAGATCAATTTTCAAGGTGCGGTTGATTTTAGCTTGCACACGTATATTTCAGTTTTTGCATTTAATTATAGAATATGCTATATTTTTGGCATGATAAGAAAATCTCCCACGATATAGATCTTACTGTATAAATCCTTATGACATACCTATATAATAAGTGACGCAATTTTAAAATGCATTCATGCAAGCAAACATCTTTGGAAGAAGTCAGAATATTTTGGTTCAGTTCATTAGTTCACGCCCAGAGAGGTGTTTTCCGATACTCACAGGAGTGACATTTTTAATTACTTGCTGTAACATCTCTGACTGAAATCAGTTAGCTGACTTTTTTAATTCACTACGACACTCTTGAGCTTGCGGAAAAAATGGAGGTCAATTTCTGGTGGCGAGTTTAAACAAAATATTTATGCCTTAGCCTCACTCCAAACAGCGTTAAGGATGGAGCCGATGTGAATTCTTTACGCTGCTCTACCTTCTAATGATTTCTCACTTACCCTAGAAAGCTCACGAAGTTTTTTATTTACCCCAGCGAGAAATTACACTGCATTTTGCAAGCCATCTGGTTTTCTAATACGATTCTGTCGAACTAACGACTCTAATAAACCTAGAAGAATTAGTAACATAACATAACTTTATTATTTCCTTAGTATAAGTCGAGTAAAATATGTGTAAAATTGTGCGAGCTAATTTCTGGCAATGAAATTGTAATGATTAAAATGTACGATACCAGAAAAAATTAGCAAACTATTTCCAGAAGCGAATAAACAACAAATTAAATTTACATGAACATCAAAGAGGCCAAGAATGCCTTAGTGGGGCTCGAAAGAACTGGATTTTCCCTTCAGATGGATTTTCCCTTCAGATGGATTTTCCCTTCAGATGGATTTTCCCTTCAGATGGATTTTCCCTTCAGATGGATTTTCCTTTCAGATGTATTTCCCTTCAGATGGATTTTCCCTTCAGATGGATTTTCCTTTCAGATGTATTTCCCTTCAGATGGATTTTCCCCTCACTCATAAAATTGAGCCCGTGGAAATCAAGAGGAACTTACTGTTGGAACCAGCATTGACTTCACCTGATCTTCGACTTATTTAATCATCATGGAAACAATGTGAGCTTCCTGCGATCGTAAATGTTGGAACATCGCTCGCAAACTGTCGTAAATTGAGAGGCCTCAATAACTCAGGAGCTCATAAAACTCCCCTAGAGCAATTTTGGTCGTCAGAATAATCAGAAGCGAAGATATGTCAATGAAGCTCTTTCCTGCCACGAGAACTGGGCTAATATGTTTAACGGTACCAGCGAAAAAACTTTAGCCCTCGATCGGAATCCGAAATCGGGAGAAATATCAATTCAATGGAAGATTTTCCTCGCAATGAAAGAATTCCAACTAAACGGACTGTGTAGAGTAAATAAATTTAGGCAGTTTGAAAAAAATTCCTCATTAAAATTGTGTTCGTACTCAGTTCTTCTGACCCATGCATAACCCAACATGCAGTGCTGACTCTACAACACAGTAGTCGAGAAAAAAAGCTAAGATCATATATCAGTCAATGGCTGTCCACTTAAGTTCAAGTGGTGAACCACAGCAACCAGCCTTTTGACTGATTTGTGACCTTTTCTTTTCCTTGACTTCTGTTTTGTAGAGTGACACATTTATTTACGTATTTTTAACACTGGAAAAAATTTGCAAATTGTTTTCAGAAGCCGATAAACAAAAATTTAACTTACGTGAACATCCAAAAAGGAAAGAGAACTTATTGGAGTGTGAGAGAACTGGGTCTTCCAGTCAGGGCCTATACAATAAAGCCCGTGGACGTCTACATATTTATAAGTCCGCAGCAGTCTCCTTGTTCTGTCAGTCTGCTCGACAGCAAGGGAGAACAGAAGCGGTGCAATCAAGGAACGTGACGCGTTCGTTTTAAATAGTAAAAATTTGCGTTCTAACTTTATTCATTTCTTGCCAAACGTATTCTTGAACAATGAAAAAAAGGGCTCAAATGGAATCGTACCTATTCACAACCTTCGTATGTTTATTTATTTCTTTGGTGTTAACTTTTTAAGAAGCCGCTTCTTTGATTTGATTTGAAGGATGCTTTATGACCGTATCTGTGATACGAGTTTCACAAGTGCAGAATACAAGAATACTGTAATCGCGGGTACTATTAGGATGAATATATATGTTTGTTATTAATATCTGGTGGATTTAAAAAGAATAAGATCAAACCCCGTATTTCTCTAACTTAAACACCCTAACAATAGAAGATGTCGTCTGAGCCGTTAAAGAGTGGCATTACTTTGAATAGAAGCGAGCTGGTGAGAGGCTGTGGATAGGAGACAAAGTTCACTTATTGATTGCCAATTATGGCCCCTTTCGAAGAAAAAACTTTGTTTCAACTTGCAATGATATACATATATATATTCCATGTAACTCAATGCTTAACATACTCATATATTCATCTGATTGAACGAACGATCAAAGACAAAGGGCTTTGCTGAGTCCATTTGTGATTATCATTTTATTTCCAAATTTACGCAGATGTATCAAATTACGTATATTATGTTTGTCTATCTTCTAGTATACCGACCTAAAAATTATATTAAAAAATTATTTTAAGCAATTTACAAATAAAATATAACCCTGCATTTCATCGAAACTATGCTTATTTACTCGTATTTACGCTAACTCCAAGTTGAAGAAATAATATTTAGTTACAGTCAAGTTCAGAGTTTCAAAGTTGTTCGCTAAAGATCGATGGATAAGGATCTCCAATTATAAGATCTCACAAAGACCTCAAATTCTAAGAAATATATTCAAACAGATCTATAATTCTGAAGAGCATCTTCAGTAATTATCGCATCAAGTGCTCGGAGGAATAAAAATCAATCGATTATCAATCAAAGCTAAAACACAGACCTTGACATTGACACAGTTCTTTGATTAAGGTAAAATTAGAAATGTTCTGTAGCTTTCGTACTCGTGAAATGATTTGTCAAAGCTCGCTTCCAAGGTCTAAGCTTGGCATTGAAACGGTTGTATGACTAGAGTAAAATTAGAAACATTTTAAATGTAAGAAAGGTAGAGAGGCAATAAATATAAAATAGATAATATTCCTTTTAAGGGTCAATAGACTTTTGAATAGTTTTTGTTACAGACGGCTGAGGATGAGAACCAATCCCTACAATTGTTGATTGAGAAATAAATAGCCCTAATGAATTGTAATGAACATATGAACACATTTCAGATGCGTCATCTGAAATTCACCTCCAATTCTCTGGTTTTAATCTCTAGACGTAATTTTTTATCATGCCCAGGATTGCCGTGTATCTTCTATTCTTCATGGAACCACGTACGAGTATCTCAAATCAAACATTTCAACTGAATTTTCCATCTGAATCAAAACCATTAAACTTCCCTTGAGTTACGCGTGTGCTGGTGTTCACGAGACTGCTGGACAATTTTAGGTCTTCCCATCAGGTGGAATTCTGTTGCTTGAACTCGATAGGATATGGAATCCAGGCAAATGAAAGGTAAAAAAGTGGCTGTAGACTTTATTTTTTAGAGAATGTTGTAGTTCTTTTAATCAAAGTACATTTATTATCCCAAAATAAGACTCGGACATCAAGTTTATTTCTTTAGGAATGGGACACAAATTTTTAATGAAGTCAGTTACGTGTCAATGTTTTTTCGTCTAAATCACAAGAATGGGTTAAAAAGAAGCTGGGGAGTCCAAATATTCAAAGATTAAGTTCGTCAACAGACCAAGTTTCATTAATATCTATATAAATAGTGAAATTGCAGAAGAATTTTGATAACGATGACATTCGGTGTTTTTCTTTGTTGTTGATTTGTCTTCACTGAAATACAGGTAGTCATTCCTCAGTCGCTGAGCAATGCAGAATCGGACAGTTCGGCCTCCTCTTCTCATGTTCTTTTCATTTCAACACGTGTTATCAAAGATCAGTTCATAAAATCAATTATTCTTACAGTTTAATAATCTACATGGTAATGAAGAAGCAGATGTCTCTCACATTTTCAAGAAACCATCTTTAATTTATATTAATCAAGTTTCCTTTGAATTCACAATGTTGCATGTTTGCGACACACGCAACATCGTCAACTAAAACAATTCAACATCAACAACAATGACGTAACTTCAGTGCCGGTGTCTAGCAACATCTTGCAGCATCAAATTGAAGAAAAAATTTCAGAATTTCTCCTCCCCTCAAAGCTTTGAACTGTCCAAAAATACGCATTCACACATTTTGCAGTTCTCTACCAATTAAAATATTCATTCTTGAGGGAGTCCATGTACGAAGTTCCAAATGCGAGCATTCTTCTCTACGTCGATGCACTGGCCTTCCTTCACCCAAGGTTCGTATTGTCCTTCTTTGAACGAGCGAGCAGGCGGAGTGCCATCAGCTAGCAATTGACACAGCTGGAAAATAAGAATGCGATGAAACGTGAAATTATTCCTAGTCACTAATCTGCTCTTCGTTTGGCGATGGAGAAGCACAATATTGCCCTCCATTTCATTCTATTATTCCAGTGAAAAATTGACGGGATCAGAGGCTGGAAACGCGCAGAGTTCATCTGTACGTAATACGATGAAACATGAACTTAATCTTCATCTGTAATCTTCTCTCCTTTCG
>JACJUY010010071.1:18048-30484 GCA_014220935.1 Platorchestia sp. MABIK | reverse complement strand
CCGTGTATTAAAGTCTTTATTCAGTAAGCATTTTCCTGGAGTAAGTTTACGAGTCATACTGATTAGCAACGCAAATATTGGTTCATTTTTTCGGTTCAAGGACTCGATTCCCGGGCTCATGCGCTCTTCTGTTGTGTATAAGTATAGTTGTGCGCAGTGCGTATCGGCGTACGTCGGAATGACGTCGCGCAATATATACGCAAGAGTAGCTGAGCACCGTGGAAGGAGTTTCCGTACTGGTAACTTGTTGGCTAATCCTCCTCATTCAGCAATACGCAGCCATGCTGAGAAGTGTAGTGCAATAATTCGTGATGGTGATCTTAAAATAATAGACAGTTGTTTTCGTGATTTTGATCTTAGGATTTTAGAATCTTTGCTTATTTTTAAGGAAAAACAAAGTTTAAACAACATGCTTAGCTCAAATCCCCTTCAAATAGTTAATGCATAGTTGTCTTTTTTTTGTTAATTTTAGAATTTAGTATCGACTGTGTTTGCATGCTTGCGTTCGATTGATCATACTTTGTATTTTACATAACTGATGATGGAGCTGGTCTCCGAAACGTTTTCGTTTTTTTTTCTTTCTTTTGAATAAAAATGACTAATTTTATTAACATTTTCTTCGCTTCTAAATTTTTAGTGAATTTGCGATTTAAGTAAAGTGAATATTTGTTTACACACTATGTATATATATGTTTCTATTTCTTTTTTGCGTAAAAACAAAACCTCAAGAGACATTACATTTACCTAAAGCTCTGCATCCAGTTAACACTGAACCATATTTCAGAAATAAATATATTTATTGCACCTGCTTAATGATTCATAAATAGATCTATCACTACCCCAGAGGGAGCATCTGTGAATAAAAAAAATGGAAAATATAAACAGACAAATGAAATAAAGCGCTCGTAAAAAATTCTCTCTCAGTGCGTATGCTGAACAAGCCATGAATTTCATTTTACGTGTAAGTTTGTTTACGCGTTTCTAGATGTGCGTGTTGTGCTGCGTGATGTTCTTTATAAATTACTTTGTGACTAACCTTTTCTCAATACTTGAAAGTCATTTACGACGGTGTTTCAAGCAGTTTTGGTAAATCGTTTTTGTCTTTTCTTACGTTGATTCAACAAATAATTCAGGAATTCCGAAGAATTCTCTAATAGTATATAAATTATTTATAAGTTGTTGTTACATAATATTTTAATTTAATGAATTAATGACTAGATTGTGTTTTTTTTTTAATATGTGTCATTTTTGGGATTGTTACAGGGTTGCAATGTCTTTTGTAGCACTTTATTGAGATTCGTTCGTTGAATTTTTAGCGTGTAATAAAACATACATCTTCTTCCAACAGTGCGTTCTTGTTGCATCACCACTTTGTATGCATTGTGAATCCTTGTATGTTTGGTGCGAGTTTGTATAAGTGAGAAAGGCTGTAGTCCGACAGGTTGAGGAACGGGTGACCACAAGAGGTTGAAATATGACATACCACTTGAGCTTGAGGGTATGCGATCAGCTAACGGTCAGTCGTTGCGACAGGATGTCAGGACCCCGGAGAACCCAAACGAGCAGGCCTCAGAAAATATGCAAGAAAAAGATTAGGCGTTAAATTTACAGAAAAATGTCTCAAGCCCGTACTTGAAAGAAGGCGGAGAAACAGCATTCTCACAACCAATAAGACAGCTACACCTTCACGAGGGGATGACTTGTGCAAGCACCTCCGAAATGCTGAAAATAAGATTGGTTCGGGCAAAAAAGGGAACGCAAGGAACACCCATAAGCACATGACGTAACTTAGAGGAGCTTAGTCGAGCGGTAACTTTGAAAGGGTGGACAACGGCGAAAAAGTGCGTGTTGACTGAAAAATACTATTTTGAAAAAACAGTAATAGATGCATACAGCGTGCATCGAACCACATATTCAATAAAATTTAAAGTTTATCGGTAAAAATAATAGAAGTCTCTCTATCTATTTGCAGAATGAAAATTAAAACATGACCGTGGCCGTCGAAGAAAAAGAAAATCTAACATCATCTGGAGACAAGCTGGGAGGGTGAGAGAAAGTTAAAAAAAGTGTTATTCAAGATTGATGTGATAAACGTTTAACGCTTTAAGTGAAACTGAATATCTTAATGATTACAATTTTTGTGGTAAAGTAATGGGTCAATTGTTTAATTGTTGCAGGTGGGCAAGAATGGGGGAGCGCGGAGAGTCGGAAGGATCAATCGCACAGTCGTCGGCGCAAGTTTGATGAACTGATATTTCCCATATGCGGCGAGATTATGAACTGATGTCTGAGTGGAATGAACTTGGAGCCTGGAAGCATGATTGTGAAACACATTGTGGGAAGAAACACAATGTAGGAGAGGTTACATTTCTGTTATGTAATCAGCGTGTAGTTAAACTTATAGAGGGGTTATTTGGCCGGCCAAATTCAGTTCCAATTATTACCAATCATTAGGATTGGGGCGTCATGAGAGTTGAATCACGGTAGTGTGTCAATAAGCATCAATCATAACCACATCATGTTCAAGTAATTTCCAAATTTTTATCAATCTCTATTATGTGTTTTTAATGGGGTTGTGTTTCGAGGAATGGGACTGTGTTACGAGGTAGTTGTAGGTGTACCAATTATCAAACAAGTGGTATTTGTCATTTGATTATATGTTGAAATTGTACGGTAGCCTCATAAAACGTGTGATAGGATGTCCTTCAGTAATCATAAATTTTGCAACGAAACCTGAGTATTCAACCCGAAGACAAACCATTCTCGCATCAAGGAGGACGCCACAGAAAAATGCGCTGTTGTACGTGGGTCTCTGCACTCGATGAGTACCGCGATGATTTCTGTACATGTAATCTGTAATCATTGAATTTCCATATTTTCGTGTATTTGGGTTCCCTGTAATTTTCTTGTGTATTTTCATGGAGATATGCCAATCCCTCAATTCCTAGAATTTGGTCTCCCTTGTTAATGCAAATTAATGAGGAGGCACCAGACGTGTCTCGTGACACGTCTGTCTCGTTATCAACCATCTCTTGGGATACAAAATTTCCAAGAAATGATATTTTTGATTTAACCAGCCCTTGACAGGGTTAATCTATTTGCACGCCACGTATGGTTTGTCTATTAGTGCGCCTCGTATGGTTTATCTATTAATAGACCACGTATAGTTTGTCTATTAGTACTCCTCGTGTGGTATGTTGGTTTAAGGACGTTTTATATTAAGAAATTTTTAAAAGCCAATATGTTGTCATGTATCTCATGCGTAAACATTTGTGGAAACAAACGGTTATTTTTTTCTTTCTTTTTTCTTTTTTTAATCTAACCACAACTAACTCCTATTTTCACTCTTATATTTCATTACTATTATTCTGCTCTTGTCTCGCTTAGTCATCATTTAGGTGAGCGTTCAGAGCTAAGAAGATATCTCAGAGGTGAGTGGACTATTTTTGCTATGTTTTTCTATGTCTATGGATGCTATGCCATGTGCCATGTCCATTGATGTCTATTGTTGAAATTGATATGTTCATTGGATTGATTAATTCTCCCTTCACAATTATGTAGCCCATTTTATAAACTGACACTAGCCCATAGTTTTGAGGGCTGTTTGTACGTCGGTAAAATAAGCTTCTAAGCGAAACACAAGTTCATAAAAAACGTTAATTTTATTCATTTACTCAACGATCGTTGCGAACTGTGTAGTATCGCTACATTGATTCCGAGTAAATTGAGTGCTTGGCGGCTCTCTTTACTCTTACTGTAGTAAATATTGCACTCCCATCTAGTTCGTTTCTATAATTTGTTATAAGTTGTCAAGGAGTCGATTCTATTTACATCCTATCATATTTAAATCATAAGCCATGTTAAAATATTCTCACGACAAAATGCCAATGAATCTCGTGAGCAGAGCGACCCAATTTAAGGGGGGATAGCCCAAAATTTCAATTTTTTTCATCCGATTCGTTTGAAATTTGGCCAGTATATGTATTTTTTGAAAGTAAACTTTTTTACTCGTGTAACTTTTCGATTTAGGCCTTATTTTTTTGGAAAATCCGAAAAATTTGTTTTTTGGAACATTTTTATGGATTTTTCAAAAGCTGATAAGTCATTGAGTTTTTATGCTAGAACTAAACCAAACAGTTTTAGAATCCTTGGAGCATTTCTAACAAAAGAACGGTACAAAATTTTACATGTGTAACTTTTCGTTTTTTGTATATTGCGATATTTTATCACTATCATATTTACACTAATTTTTGGGTTTTGTGATTCATAAAAATTTTTTTTTTGGTACAATTTAGAAGTTTGCTACCGTACTTTTGTTAGAAATGTTTCAAGGATCATAAAACTGTCTTTGGTTTTGTTTTAGCATAAAAACTCAATGACTTATCAGCTTTTGAATGTTGAAAGCAGGGTTGCGGAGTCGGAGTCGGGAGTCGGAGTCGGGAGTCGGAGTCGCCGGAGTCGCATATTTTAGGGTGGAGTCGGAGTCGGAGTCGCTTTCCTGAATGTGCGTGGAGTCGGAGTCGGAGTCGCATTTCCGAATGTGGTGGAGTCGGAGTCGGAGTCGTTCATTCGGATGTGGTGGAGTCGAGGCTGGAGTCGCTATTTTTTTGTGTCTTCGATTCGAAAATTTTTCCAAACATTATTCAAAATTGTTTAAAACCGAAAGTAAACAAAACAGAGTTAAAATACTTTACTGAAAAGCTACAAAAATACGCAATGTTTGAATTGATTATTTTGTTCGAGGTTCGAAACAGCGTATTTATACCTATCACTAAATACGATCAATGGTCATTGATATCAATGGTCATTGTGGGTTCGGACACATATACTCGTATATGTGATACCCACGAGTGCGAGGTGTAATTTTCGTACTGGAGCAATAATGCAAATATTACAATGAAGAAGCCGGAACTAGTAATTGAAAGCAATGCAAATTCATTCTGTTTGTTTCTGTTTCTCTCATTCCCCCTTCAATTAATACATAGGATCTAGAAACTAGTAGTTAATGTGTTGCAAGTTACTTGCAGAACAGCTCAGCTGTTGTAATACATTGTACTCACATAAAGAGTGGTAACTCTGTACGCTCTTACTGTGTCTATATTCTATACCAGTGGTCTCTTTAAACGATTTTTGCTAGTCTTTTTTTTTATGTTGCTTTGGTGTATTGATTGATAATGACTAGCCTTTGCCAAAAACCTGAGCTATGGTCTGATACATAAAGAGTTTTAGTTTTCAGGTTACGTAATGGCTATTGAAAATGAAAATTCAATTATCTAATTTTCATGTTAATAACTGTAATATAAGTTGATTTTTTCAGCTATATGTAGTACCCATGAACGTCAAATTTATTTCTTTGTTTTGTCTACTTCCTTGTCTTCAGGTCAAGTTAACATGCATTAATAATGAAAATTTCTGCTCATTTTTAAAGTTGTTCCTAGAAATTTGTTTGGTTCCTCAAGAGTTATGTTGTATTTTGTCATTTCATTTTCATGTTTATTTTTATTTTCTGATCACTCCAAAGTTCCTAAGTAAGCATGCGCTGAAATGGAGATTTTCATGATTATGTTTTCACAATTTTAAAATCTGAAATAGTGTTTGTTTCTCAGCATTATATAGTTAATGACTTTTTCTCAAGAAATTTTGGAAATTTTGTTAGGGAATCAAAATCGAAATTGGGACACTTGAAAAATTAAAATACAATGTGAAAGAGCTACAATGAAAATAATATCACAACACCAGCAAATCCCTCACTTAGTTACACTCATATTGTGACTGAAAACAATGCACTATCTCTGCTGCAATGATTGTTGGATTCCTGCGATCGGACAAATTTTCTTGCTGAAAACGTTTCAAAAAGCACCAAAAATACGAAATGAAAAGAACGTGGGCGTTTATTAAAATAAGAAAGCGTCAAATACATAGTAAAAAGTCAAACATGAATAAAAGACAGTATCATATTACACACAGAGAAGCTAAAAGGGGCTTTTATTCGTAAACAAAACGTTCCGAAAATGTCAGGTCCCTGCGGCGAAAGCAGAACAACTTTGGCCTATTATAGCCGAGATATAAAATTGTTTGAGCTACAATAAGTCACGTTTTCTGCATTGTTACCCCGCAGAGTCCACACGAGCCAAAATTTCACAAATTATTAATTTCGTAATGGGAGAAGCTAATTCTAAGAACATATACATTTCATAATTTTTTATCACTTATCTAAATAATTAAACCCTTAAATCCATTAAAAATATATCCCGAAAATTATTTCACCAAAACACAAATTATGTCGACGCTCCCATTTGGCAATACCTTTGTGAACCATAGCGCCCGTCCGCGTCGTTCAAAACTAAAACCAAAACCGTGTCGATAGGTCGTGGTCAAGCTCCTGGCTGGTGAGATCTCGATTATCCTCTTGTTTGTGTAATGGTGTTATTACTGTGGAAATATTAATACCTTTTTCTGTGTAATTTTAAGATAGGATTTATCTTACTATTTATTGTGCCTAGTGTTCCAACCGTTGAGAGACCGTGTACAAGATTGACCGAGTCATCTTGCGTGTTATATTTTTCTGCTCTAGTAAAATCACTGGTCATTCATAATGGCATCAAGATCTTTAAAGACAAATGGTCTTTGTTAAGCACCTTGTATAAAGTCATGTATCATGACTTTATAAAGAGTAAAATTAGCTCAACCTTGTAGAATGTAAACTTGACTTTCTCAATTACAAAGATTCCTGAATTAATTAATACCAGAGATTTTCTAACTAAGCTTATTGGTTGCTCAACTTGTGTATTTTCATTAAACTTAATTTTCTTAATTACAAGGGTTCCTGAATTGGTTAATACCAGAGACCTTCTAGCGGAGTTTACTGATTGCTCAACTTGTGTATTGTCATTAGCATGCTTAACCATGCTCATTACATTATTTTCCTACTGTGTTTAACTTTAAGTTTTTGTAACCTCAAGTAGATAAAGACACACAACTTCCAAATTCTCTGTTGAGTGCCATGCTGTAAAATGTCGGTATTAGTTTAGGTATTATTGCCACTTAGTTTGTATGTAATATAGCCAACTCAAATATAAGTTAGAATTCTCTGTTGTGTGCCATGCTGTAAAATGTCAGTATTAGTTTAGGTATTATTGCCACTTAGTTTGTATGTGATATAGCCAACTCAAATATAAGTTGGAATTCTTTGTTGTTGTGCCACGCTGTAAATGTCGGCATTAGGTAGTTATTATTGCTACTAGCTCTTGCAGTTTCTTATTGTAAATATTAGGTCCCCAGCTAAATTTGATAAACTAGATTAACATACTGTGTCATTAATTTAGGTACACATTCTGTAGATCCAGTTACCCAACTGACAGCCGGTCTGTGAAGCCTGGCATAATTTAGACTTAAAATTATAAGACATGCTTAGAATTCATTGCATTCTAGTTGTGTAAATTATTTAGCAGCAAATTAGGTATGGCTCTCTTAAGTACCGCTGCTCAACTGACAACCAGTTGGGAAGTCAATTAATTTAACCACAGCTACATGCTGAGTAGAACAAGGTTACCAATCCATGTAATATGATAAAATACCTCACTAGTTTTTGAATTGATTCATGTTCCTTGCTGAACTGTAAAAGAGATTTAGTCACTTAAATCTTAAAATCCTAGCGATTGCAGAAGCCTTCTCATGGAGAGAAACTGTGCACTTAGTTTTCTAAAGACACCTATGTCAAGGTGCTTATAACCTCGGACTGCACTCAGGCGCCAGAGCTGCGATCCGAGTATGGTAGAGACTAACTTGTTCAGGGTTCTCCTTGTGATACTTAGATTGTGACGGCCTTGCATGTGAATAAGAATACGCTCTTTAACCTGTGCACAGTAACCCAGCCTACTGTTCCCGCACAGGAGATCTACGAGACACTACACACTCACACTACCTGCCATCTTCTCAGTCACCCCCTTAAGCTCACATCTTGAGCAACTGATGAGAGGCGCAAACCAAGGTAGTCTAAATATTCAGATACACTCTGAAATCAATTCTTGACCACACGGTCCTCAAAAACTCTGCACCCTCTCATTGAGGCTGCCTCCTTCTTTATTCAGCCTTCACTCGCCGTAGTGATTGACTACCATTCATGGGTCCCTTGTAGTTGAAGCTTACCACACCTGACTATTACGAAGTGCACACTCACAACCACTCCTCCCAGTACCGGAACAACCTGACCCGGGAAGACACCGCTGCGAAGCTCTGCTACCAAGGATTGGACCCCAAGAACCTCGAGGATTCGTCACAACCAGCGTGCACGCAGTGCCGCAACCACAAATAAATCGTAAAAGGCGAGCCACGTTCTTCTCATTTGCCTTACAGTCGGTGGTTGGATTAAATTATTGTTGGCTAACGTGGCTAGGTCTAGCCACGGGAGCATCACTCCTTCTGAAGTATAGTGGCCATAATTAAGCCAGTACTTCATCTCATATTCAATCAATTGTAGTTTTATAATTGATGCCTGCATAGCCGTCTGGTGACCCTTTAAAGTTTTCGAATTGCCTTAAACTCATCACCTCCATATCCCAAACTTCACGGACACCTGTCAGGAATTATTATGTTTATGTGTATATGATTGTGTACACGACCTGTCATAAATGACGTGATTCGATATTGTCGTTAAAGAAATCTTCCGGATGTGGATGACAAATAAATAAATCCATCCTACTAGTAGCCACGATTAAAATATTCTTGTGCTTGTGCACTGGTGAAACTTGTATCACAGATACGATCATTAAGCATCCTTTCAGAGCGTGAAAGGGACAGATCAACCAACCAAGACGGACCAACCGATTTTATTTGTTCAATACTGAATTGAACATTGTAATAACATAGAAGTTATGCACAGGAAATACCCAAGTCTATTTATTCATTTATTCGTTTAAGGAGACACCTGACATTTCATTTGATAAGAATAATCAACACTATATTATTATATATAGGGTGTTTTTTTTGTGCGGACAAATTTCAATCATAGGTACAAAAATTCAAAATAAATCGATTTTCACGAATGATAAAATACCGAAACGCCTTAGTTAAACGTTCGTTAGGAAATTAACACTGAGTCACCAATGATAAACGTTAGTAGCTATTTCATGAAATTAATAAAACGTGCAAACATTATTCAATGCTTAATAGCTTGAAACTGCAGATACTTTTCCTAACCGTAAAATGCTTGTAGTTCTCATTGTAAAAATATCAAAAACCTGTTTTAGTGGGGTAGGAACTTCAAGACTTCACCTTCACCTTTTTCACCTTTTCACCCATCAAGACTTTACCTTTTTCACTTCAAATTAATCCAAGTCAAGGTCAATTTAATCCAAGTCAAATTAAAATTAAAGCAATCCTAAGTCAAGTTAAGAATTGACGTAATCACTCGTTAATTTGAGCGTTTTTTGTATTAAATATGCCTTTATTTTATGTAATGAGCACGACAATCATTTTTCTATTCCGCAAGGAATACATAATATTTCCGCCGGTGTCCGGTGTTGCAATCTAAAGACAAGCTGTCGTAAAATGTGCTAAGTCCCCAGCATCAAGAGGCAGAGTGGGATTCAGATATTTGAGCGGCGTAAAAGATACCAGTCAATTATAAAAACTTCGTATTATACTACTCACTAAAGATCTTTTAAAATTCTACATTTATGGCAATTTGCATTCATTCAAATTTTTATGTTCAAAAGGGAATTTTATGTTACACATATATATATAGTAGCATCGAGGAATTATTTACTCTCGAATAGAGATTTATATACGTGAAATTTCACTTTATCACATGTATCAAATCATATATACATGCTACTAAATAAGATAATCATTGGACGATATGTAGATTTAATCCATAAACAAACATAGCAACTAAGTCCTTCTTCGCTCGTCCAAACGATTTTCGTAAAAAGAAGCTACAATTTATCTCATCGACAGAGATGATATATTTGCCTTGGCCTATTAATTTGAAGGGATGGCCACATTTCTATTGCTAATGCAGGAATGTATCTGTGTAATGTAGTCATATCAATTGTTTTCAAACGGAATCTTACATAAGTACTCAGTGAATCGCGTTTGTATATTTCTCTTAAAGACTAAATCTACATAACGTCCAATAGTTCTCTTATGTATTCGAATGTGTATGATTGCATACATGTGAAAAAATGAAATATAAAATATGTAAATCTCTAAATGAGAGTGGAAACATCCCCGATACTGCAATGTGTAACATAAAATTACATTTTCAACATAAATATTTGAATGGATGCATACTAACATTAATGCAGAATTTAAAATAATTTCAATGAGTAGTACCATACAAAGTGAACTGGTTATTTTACACATTTGACTGGTATCTTTAATGCCGCTCAAATATCTGAACTACACTCCGCCTCCTGATGCTGGATACTTAGCACATTTTACGACAGCTTGTCTTTAAATTGTAACACAGGCGAAAGTTTTATGTATTCCTTGCTAAAAGGAAAAACGATTGTCTTTCTCATGACATCCAATAGAAACATATTTAATGCAAAAAACGCTCTAATTAATGAGTAATTGTGTCAGTTCTTAACTCAACTTGAAGTTGGATTAATTCGAATTTGACTTGGATTTCACGATCAGTTTTTCTGTCAGTCACACTCACAGTCACAGCTCTTCAACACCATATTTGGGCATGCGTGCTCTCTTTGCTCTCTATTCGGCACTAATTGACGGCTTGGCTTGACTTTCGCATAGCCACAGATCATATACTAGAAGATACCCAACTTATCACTAAGTGAATTTTAGCTCGGTTAACAATGACGTAGTTGCGAATTGGCCAATGACGGAGCCAAGAAATTGTCACGTGATCAAAAATCGTCACGTGACTTTGTTTACATCTGGTTAGNAGCCTTTTTGTTTCGAATTCCCCAAATCCCTAGACAATGTCCGAATTCCCAAGATCTGGGGAAAATTACCAAGGTGTGGCAGCCCTGCATATACTAGAAGATACCCAACTTATCACTAAGTGAATTTTAGCTCGGTTAACAATGACGTAGATGCGAATTGGCCAGTGACGGAGCCAAGAAATTGTCACGTGATCAAAAATCGTCACGTGACTTTGTTTACATCTGGTTAGGACGGCTGTGACTGTTGCGATGTAGCTCCAGAAGTTAAAATGGCTTCTTGCGTACGCTTAAAGTGCTCGATGTTTGATTAAATTCAACCGTGTTGCAATGCAACGTTAAAGATGGATAATATTTCCGAAATACCGAAAAGGTCTTGCGTGTGTGCAGAGAATCTCTGTCGTTCAGACTATAAATCCATGTTGTCTCCCGTCAGAAATGCCAGAAAGATTTTGAAATCTTTGCAGTTCCTTGAAGAGCTCTGCAAAACCAAGGTAATGTAAAACTTATAGTTGCATCATTTTTCCCAATTAACTTACCGAATCAAAGCTTCATAAATTAAAAATGAGTCTCTTATTACCCATTGTTTGCAGAAAAGAATAGCTTTTTAATTGTCTCATACTACCATGGAGCAGATGAAGGAAAATATTTAAAGATGCTTCAATTTTTATTATCAAAATATAATATTTGTAGCTGATACTGAAATAATGAAAACATTAGATAACCCAAAAATTTAATTGACACTAAGATTAGTATATCATATTCTTTTTGTGCAAAATTTAGTTACAGAGGCCATTCTAAAAGTAATTATTTTTAAATTAAATAAATAAATAAATGCTAATTGAAATGTCACAATTTGGCTCTTTTCCTATTTATTTTATATATGCATTAACTGTATGTTTCATATTGAATTAACACAATCAAACTACCTCACTAGTAGTATTTTGAATAAGTGACTGTTACACACTTTGAATGTACATCCATTATCTTTTATCTAAGTGTTTTCAGTGTGCTGGAATATAAATAATTTTTAAATTTCCGCGTATAATGTGTTTAGCTCAGTAAAATTATTATGACTAATTATAAGATTTTGAAAAATAATGTATGCTTAGCTATTACGTAGAGTAATCGTTATGCTATCATGATTTCTCTGAATAACCTTGAATGATTCGTTTCAAAAATTGTTTTGCTTTTAAACTTCGGTTATTTTTCTATTGCTCATTGCTTGTATTATAATTTAAAAACAATCATGCAGGTTTCTGCACTTATGTAGCCTTGTAGAGAAATAATAGTATACCTACTCTGACTTTACTTAGCAGTAAAATGAATGATTCAGCTTTGAGTATGTCAACACCTTTTCTTAAATCTGGTCACTTTCAAAGATGGCTATTAATGAAAAGTGATCAAACAAAGTTGTTCACAATAGGCGGCCATCCAGAGTTGGCCAACAATGGTGATCATACAAAGGTTACATAGGATTTGCCTTAGATAATTCAAGGTGAAAAAACATAATCAAGAGGTCTTTCTGACAA